>JBAMCR010000249.1:0-34851 GCA_037075045.1 Mulgravea parasiatica | reverse complement strand
CACTGAAGAAAAAAAAGGAAAAGGGTCCTGTGTGTTGCGTGGTGTTGCGTGTTACCCATTTGCCCCCCCCCCCCCCCCCCCCCCCACCCCAACAACTGAACCGAACCGACAACTAATTAGTTTTGCATTTTTTAACTACCGCATTGCGCCCAGCGGGGCTCCCGACAATTCCGGATGGGGCTATACAATGCGATACGATTTTTCAGGCTTGCCCCACACGCACACGCACACGCACATGCCACAAAAAACAAAAACAAAAACAAAGCAACAACAACAAACAGAAAAAAAAACTTAGACAAAACAAAAGAACAAAAACAAAAAAAAAAAACAAAAAATATCCCAAAAGAAACGAAAACAATTTTTTTTTGTACATATTAATTTTTTGTTATTGTTTTAATTTTTGCTTTTGTTGTTGCAAAGCGCGTGCTGTCAATCAAAGTGCGGACAGTGCCTTATAAAAGTAAATGTACATTCATACAATAAACAATACAAATAATTAAACGCATTTTTACACTTAATTTAAATGAATTTATTGTACGATTTCATTTGAATTATTTCCGGTTTATTAAATAAACGAGAGCCATTATCAAAGTATACCAAACCAAACAAAAAAAAAAAAAAAGAAACCTTAATATTTTGGATTGTATTTAAAATTTATTTTCATTTAAGTACGCAACATTAAAAAAATTAAAAATAATAATAATGAGTTCGGTTAAAAATAATTGGCTTATGGAGAATTATTTTTTAATGTAATTTTTATTTATTTGTTTTGATTTCGAAAAAAATGGTCCATTAACTCAAAAAATTTGTTTTTTTGTTTTTTACTTTTAATATTTAACATTATATAAACATATCTTAAGAATATAAAATAATAATGAATTATTTAATTAAAATAAAATAATAAAAACTTTTGTGCCAAATAGCCAAATTAAGCTGTAAATTTTCTTTTTTTTTTTTGTTTAATTTGAATGAAATTTTAGCATAATTTTTAAGATATGTGTTTTAAAATAATAATCAATTAAATTAATTAAATTGAAATGTTTGTTGTTTTTTTTTTTTTTTTGGAATATTCTGTACAAGAAGAAGAAGTATTTGCTGTGTATATGAGTATATGAGTATCACGCAAAGAATTCTTCAGTTTTGTGTTCGAGTGCTATGCATACTCTCGTTCGCGTACTCATAAACTACTCATTGCTAAAAATTAATTTAGAATTTACACACACACACGCACACACACTTATACATAAACAAATACATACGCTAACACACCAACACACACACACATGTATTTAATAGGCGGACTTGAGATTTCTCATAAATGATTCCCAGGTACTCGTAACTCTTATCAACATTAGTTAAAGCACGCTCAACTATTATTTTGCTGTATATTGTTTTAGACACGTTGTTGTTGTTGTTTTTATTGTTGTTATTATTGTTGTTATTGTTGTTGTTGTTGTTGTTGTTGTTGTTGATGCCTTGAAGAAACACTCGAGTTGAACGCATTTTAATGTAATTACATTAAATGAAATTACATTAAATAATGAAAGTAGCAAAGCAAAATTCTCGCATCTGGCAAAAACTGGCACTCAATTTGCTACAAGAAATATAAAAGGGAAACACAAACACACACACATACATATACACATACATATACACATACATATACACATACATATACACATACACATATACATATACATACTTAAAGTATATACATAAGTATGTACAGTGTATATATAGTACTCGTATCTCAAGGGTGGACATTTTGCAATATTGTTTTGGGCGAAATAAGTTGAAGTATATACAATGTATATACATATATACATACATACATACTGCATACATACATACATACTCGTGTAGCTGTTAAGTTTGCTTTTTAACAAATTTGACATTTGAAGTCTAATAAATAAGTTATGACAGCAAAATGTGGCCATGTAATGGTTCAGCAACTGAATTTGTTAGAGCCAAGTTAACATAGCATCATGATGGACCAAAGACTCTGGGACTGTGTTAATAGCTCTGTTGATACATACATACATATACAGATGTACAAGTGGTGGGAGGGGGGGGGGACCAGTAAAAACGAGTTTTCATTCCATTACAAGTGAGTATTTTCCACTTGGTTGAGTTGCAAGCAATTCGTCTACGTCTTTTGGCGTCATCTCTCTTTATTTTACTCTCATCTCTTCATTTTCCTCTAATGATGTGCCTTTTTCTTCTCTTCTTGCCTTCTTTTTTCTGTTTTCTGTTTTTGTGCTTTTCCTGTTATGGCCAAGGCGTGACGGTCGCGTGGGCGTGGCACATCCATCCAAGGTGTTTGTCATTAAAAAATGATAAATACTTGCGGCACAAAATGAAATGTGCGAATTGGACGTGAACCAAATGGGTTGCCTTTTACCTTATTTTCTTGAGACATTTTTGAACGTAATAATAGTAGAAAATAGAACATAGAAAATGTAAAACAATAAAAACGAACAAATGAACAAACGGACAAACGACTAAGCCCGATGACAAGGATAAATTCTTTTTGATTGTATTTGTCACTTTGTCCCTTGCCAATAAGCCAAGTTGCTCAAGTTGCCCAACTTGCAGACTAATTTTGAAGGATGATTGCATTGTAAACTTGCCACAAATGCTGGCAATAATAATGACAATGATAATGATAATAATAATGATAATGATAATGATAATAATAATAATAATGATAATGTTGTAATAATGATTAAATGTAACTGACTTGCACAAAACGCAACTAATCGTCGTCGCTTTAAACGAATGAGGAAGCTGAATGTAATTGAATAGGATGAACACACACACACACAAACACACACACAAACACACACACTCTCACACACACACACTTGTGGTGTTGTGCTGCCAACTTTAAAAAATGACTGCAAATTATTCGTATCGTTGAGAAGCTTTCACAAGCGCCTTAAACAATTAGTCAATAAATACAATTTATCCGGGCTTAACCTTTTTTTTACGCAACATGCAACATGCAATATGCAACATGCAACAATTCAATGCACATTAAATTGGCTTCTGGTTTGAATCTTAGAATGTTTTTTTTGGGCCAACGAACACGGAAACGCAGCATGATTTGGGTCTAATTCAAGCACATGCTCTAGATAATGTTAATTATGGATCTGTTGTTGTTGTTGTTGTTGTTGTTGTTGCTGTTGTTGTTGTTGCTGTTGTTAATGACACATATCAAATGTCATGCTGTGACACATTTGGCTTCCAAGTGCAGCAGTTAAGACAACAACAAACACATGTTCGTGCATGTTGCATCAACGCCGAAATGCACCATTTAAGCCACAACAAAGAACTTTGTTTATGCAACATACCCACCATCCTTCCCCCCCCCCCCACACACACACACACACACATCGATTAACATCGATTGGGGGAGGGGGGGATTTGTGGGGTAAGAGGGTGGTTATAGCATTTACATGGCATTTGCATTCAATTACACATGAGAAAAAAAAAAAAAGAAAACAATTAAGCCCAAATTCATCGCAAATGCTCAACTATTATATACCCTTTAAATTAAGTAACAAGTTAAAAAAAAACATTTATATTATTTATTATTTTTAATTTAAGTTTTGTATTAGAATTTTAAATTTAAATATTATTTTTATTTATTAAGAAAAAGTGAGCGAGAAAACAAAACCAAAACCAAAAAAAATGAGAAAACGAAATTAAATTAAGTAACAAGTTAAAAAAAAAAACATTTATATTATTTATTAATTTAGATTAAGTTTTGTATTAGAATTTTAAATTTAAATATTATTTATTTAAATATTATTTATTTTATTTTATTTTATTTATTTTATTTTATTTATTTTATTTATTTTATTTATTTTATTTATTTTATTTATTTTATTTATTTATTTTATTTTATTTATTTTATTTAATTATTTTTTATTATTATATTATTTTTATTTATTAAGAAAAAGAGAGAGCGAGAGAGTGAGAAAACGAAAGCAAACCAATCTCCACCAAGTGTATACCCAAAGCGAGAGTTTTTATGATTGCGGGGTATGAAAGCAATGACATTAGAACCAGTTTAGTGGGGTGTTAAAAACGGCAGAGGGTGTGCGGGGTGTGGGGGGTGTGCGGAGTGTGCAGAGTGTGGGGGGTTGTGGGGGGCCGGCAGGTCATGGCTGCATTCCGTGGGGAGACACACAGAAAACACAGTAAAACACGCAACGCAACAGCGAAATGAAAATTGATTTGTTATGAAAGTCGCTTATGTCCCATGTCTCGTGTCCCGTGTCCCATGTCGCTTGTCTCTTGTGCTTTGTCTCTCGTTGTTGTTGTTGTTGTTTTTTCTTTTCTTTCCTTTTTTTTTTTGATAATATATTTAATTATGATCAATGTTTGTTTGTTTCAATGTTTATAGCCGTAAAAAATCATGTGCTTAGTTCAGTTTGTTTTTTTCTATCATTTTGCCGGGTCGAATTATTCGTCA
Organism: Mulgravea parasiatica; assembly: GCA_037075045.1. Lineage (NCBI taxonomy): Eukaryota > Metazoa > Arthropoda > Insecta > Diptera > Drosophilidae > Mulgravea > Mulgravea parasiatica. Next base: position 30,371 of record JBAMCR010000249.1, on the reverse strand, counting down.
ATGATTCATGAACGGTTAAAGTATTCGTTGTATTCGTTTCATTGTTAGATTATTCATTTGTTATTCATTACATTGTTATTCGTTACAATTAAGCGATTATTGTTACGCCTCGCCTTGGCATTCACATACCCCACATACCACACATCTGTCTATAGATACATACATACATACATACACACATGCATACATACATACATACATACCATATGGTATGTCAGTATGTGAACGTTGTCCTTAGTTACATTTAACCACATTAATATCTTAATCTATCCATCTAGATAATTTACAATACTCGTATATTCTACAATAATGCTCGACCTTGACCTTGACCTCGACTTCAACTTTGACCTCAATGGTGCATGATTTTAGCTTTAGAAAATTCTGCCAAGATTTGTGGAAAACGTTTCAAAACACATTTTTCAAACTTGTTTACAGATTTCAATTTAAAGTAATTTTCATATTGGAAAATCCTTTAAGGGTCAGGACTCAAAGCTTTTCTTATTTAGTTGATTTTTCACTTTCTTTTTTTGGACTTTTGTTTTTGTTTTTTTTTTTAACAGAGGCGTAGCATTGCACGCCGGGTATTGCTAATAAACACATTTATGGGGTTTGTTTTTTAATGTTTTTTTTTTCTATTTTTATGTTCATTTTCATTTCTATTTTTATTTTTATTTCTATTCACATGCTTGGGCCCAACCTCTGTGCATTGGCGCTAATGAACTTAATTGCTTGCAATGGGACTATTAACAGTTAAACACGAGACTCACACAATAATAATGACAAAATAATAATAATAATAATACAATAACAATAAAAAACAAAAAAAAAAATACTTATTTCCATTCCAACCCAACCAAATCATTTACACATTCGTTCACACACTTCAAATACAAATGAATGTCATTAAGAATTTGTTTATTTATTTATTTGTTTGTTTTATTTGGCTTTTTTTTGTGTTTTGCATTTTTCATTTTGTTTGTTTTTCTTTTTATCATTGTGTTTTCTGTTTTTTTTTTTTTTTTAATTTGTTATATCCAATAACTCGATTTGTCAAAGAGGTAGATTAAAAACATTAAATGTTGGAAAAATTCGCTGAACTTTTTTTTATTAAAGTTTATATGAAAATAAAATGTATATTAATTTAAAAATTATATCTAGTTAAAATGTTTAATAAAACTAAAGATTTTAATAAAATATTTATTGGTATGTACATAATGAATTATAATATTTATTATGCAAAATAAGTTAATTAATTTATGTAAAATATAATAATTGATCGCAAAATGGAAAGAATCAATTTAGAAATCTATTTTTTTATAGGATATCTGATAGTCGCTCAATATAGGGAACATATTGTATTCTATTTTGTATTTATACTTATTTGATATACTGTACTAAAATCGAATGTTGTTGCTGTTGTTGTTGTTGTTGTTGCAAACTCATTGAAAATGCATGACGAGCGACGCATCAACATTCAACATAGATGCCATGGAATACCCACACACACACACACACACACACACACACACACACTATATAGTCTGTGTATTGGGGGCGCCACGCATGCGTGCCCCAAGATTGTTCCTAACTAATTTCGCTTTCATGGTGGGTGGTGCGAGGGGGGGAGGGGTGGGGGCGAGAGGGGCTTTAGGGCAGACAGACAGTTTGCATGAAAATGACTTGTAGTTTGGGGCTATTATGTATAATTTACTGGTCATTAAATGGATAGGCATAATACCATAATATCAGAATAACTTGGATAGACACACACACACACACACACATATATATGTGTATGTATGTAAATAGATTTGTGCATTTGATTTGAAGAGAGGAATGAAACTGTTAATGGCTTCAAAGCAACGAAACAAATAACATTTATACACGTGTACGTAAAAGTTTATAATTTCGATCCGATAACCTCAATATCAAACTCAAACAACATTCATTCATGCACTCGAAACGACGCGATGCCTTTGAATCTGTCTCTTTGAATGTGAATACATGAATCAAGTGCATGCAGCTGTGACCCCCAACTCAACAGCTATTCAAATATGGTTTGTATGCTTTTAGTTGTTTGTTTTTTTTTTCGTAATAAATAGTTATAATTTAATTGCTTTGATCATTTGATAGACAACTTTTGATATTAAAACTAGTTTCTGAGCTTAACTTGAATTTAACACAATAAAATTCTTAGAAAAATGATTTATTAAATGAAACAAATTCAACATTTCACTTCATGGAATAAATCTTTAGATGTTAAATAATAAATTTGATTTTATTTTTTCCAATTTTAATTTAAAAAAAAGAGCATTGACTTTTCAGCATTTAATATTTTGTTTTTCTTTTTTTTATAAAATATTTTTCTAGGTAATTTTCATATCAGCTCGCCGTCAGCTGAAGGTCAACCACAAGCGGAAAGCTCTGAAAAATGTCTGACAGCTGCTAATAAGCATAATCAAAAATGGAATGAAATGCATTGACATGACCCCATGGGCCCCCAGACACATACACATACACATACATTTACATGTGTATATGCTTATATAAAAAAATACCTTAACTATATATAATATATTGATAGGCAGTGCACAGGCTTTTGTTTCAAAATTGATCCATACCTGAAATGAAAAGAATTCAATGGAAAAATTTAATTATTAAAATATTGCTTGTTAAATATTAAACAATAAAATGAGAAAAGTTGCTGTATTAATAAATATTGTGCACAATATAATTATATGTAAACATATTGTACATATTTATTTATTGTATTATAAACTCCGTTTCCGATACCCTGTATTTGTGCTCTTGACCCCTTGCAGTAAATTATGATTGCCAACCATTTTGAGCGAATCAAAAAGCGAAAAACATAATTTTCATTTTCCATCGATTGATGTTTTTCTTGTTTTCCGCTTTTTGTACAAATATATTTTATATCACAATATTTTTACAATTTTATGATAACATTTTTATTTTGTTTTGTATTTTTTATTTAATTTAGGTTTACAGAAAGAAAATAAAAAATTCAAATGGCAATTTGAAAAATAATTTAATTCATGCGCAGCGTCTATTGCCTATTTATACCCTGGATCAAAAATGGTAACGAGGATAACTTAAAGTTCCGTAAATTGACTCTATTAAATATGGTATATACACGCACATACACACATACCTCACTGGATCATTGACTTTTGGAATAAATAAACAAACAAAATTAAAATCATTTTTAGAAAGAGAGGAGTGATGCTTAATACGTAAGTTATTGTTATATTTAATACTTTTATATTTTTTTAGATATTGTTAGATCACAGTTACAGGGTAACTCGAAGTCGAGCTTATTCCACTATTGTTGTTTTTCTTTTGCTTTTGTTTTTGTTTTTGTTTTTTATTGGCTTTTTAATCAAAAGACAAACGGTCGGACTTCAATGCATGAACAGACGAACGGGTATGTATGTGTGTGCATGTGTACGTGTTTGTAAGTATCTATGTATGTGTGTGTATATAGATGAATATGTATGTATGTAGGTCAGCTATGACGGACGTACTGTAAATGTAATCCGTATCGTTGAGTTCAAAAGGCTTAGGCGGCATCGTCACGCCATGTTCAAAATGCCACACACACACACACGCACACACACACATAGATACTTTGAGTTACAAGTGTATATGCATGTGCATGCGATGAAGAGCGGAGGCCATACTCACCACGCCTTCAAATGCCCCACCCAAACATCAACGCTGGGTAAAGGTCGCTCGATGATAGCCAAGTATCTTCGAGTTAATCTTAACTGAAACTAAGCTCCACGATAAGCCTAAACGCCCGTGTCACGCCACGCCCCCCAGCACCACCAAACCAGTTCAATTACTTTTCTGTATGTGTGTATGTGTGTGTGTCTGTGTCACTGCTATTCTAGTATTTTAATACCAGTTTAATACTAGACTTTGCTTCCTAATGAGAAACTGGCGATTTTGCTTTTATTCAATGTCACTCGAAGAAACAGAAAAGAAGAAACCAATTATAATGTATCTGTATCTAAATCTTTGTGAATGTATCTGTATATATATTTTCCTTAAATGTATATGTATCTTTGTAGGTGTATCTACAATGTATTCTCCTTTAATGTATCTGTATCTTTGCAGATGTATCGGTATCTTAATTTGTATCTATATTCTTGTAAATAAATCTGTATCTTTATCTATTTATTCATACCTTTATTCATTGCGATGATAAAATATATCTTCGTACCCATGTTTTTATCTGCATTTTTGCAACTGTATCAGTATCAATATTTTTCTTAAATGTATATGTATCTTTTGTAGTTGTATCTACAATATATTCTTCTTTAATGTATCTATATCTTTGTAGATGTATCGGTATCTTTATTTGTATCTATATTCTTGTAAATGTATCTGCATCAATATAGCTGTATTTTTTTTCTATCTTTTTGTAAATTAATCTGTTTCTTTATCTATTTATTAATACCTTTATTCATTGCGATGATAATATATATCTTTGTACCCATATTTTTATCTGCATTTTTGCAACTGTATCTATATGAATATTTTTCTTAAATGCATCTTTTTTATAATTGTATCCGTATATTTCTAAAATTATCTGTATCTTTTTCTGTATTTGTATCTTTTGTTTTTTCGACTTATCTATATTATTCTACCTTTATCTTTATCCGTACTTTTGCAACTGTATATGTATCTGTATCCGCAGTCATATGCCGCATATTGTAACCTTTAACACGACGAGCTGGCCGACTGGCAAGTGCCAATTATGCAATAAAAAATGCTAAATTCATAAAAGGCATAAAAAACCAAATAAAAAAGAGCAAAAAAAAAGAAAAAACCGTAAAACAATGTGAAAAAGAAGAAAAAGTGAAAAGAGGCAAAAAATAAAACAAAAAACAAAAACGAAAAAAAAATACGAGAAAAGAGCAACTATTAAAAAGCCCAGAAACACGTTATTTACGGTTGCCAAATTCAAAACGTGCAACGTTTTCCACCTGAAGAAAGGAAATAAACAACAACAACAACAACAAAAACAGCAACAAAAACAACAACAAAAAACACACAAAAAAACAAAAAAGGGAAATTTTAATTTTCTGTGAAAATTGCCGGCTATAAATTACATATTGCCACAGTGGGCAGAGGCGGCGTAGCTTGAATGATGCAAGGGGTTGGGGGGAGAGGGTGGCGGGGGGGGGATGGGAGGGCGGACGGGGCGGGGACGGGTAAGGTAAAGCGTGGATCGTTGGGGCAGGAAACATAAAACATTTTTGTATAGTGTCGTGTAAATGGTCAAAACCCATTGCCATTGGCCATTAGATGAATGAACGAGTGCACGAGTGAGTTAGTGAATAAATGAATGAATGACTGAGTGACTGGATGACTGAGTGAATGAATGACACAATAAGTGTGTGCTAAACGTGGTATATCAATGTCTAGATGACCTTATAATAAACTCAATGAAAACAATGTACAAAAAAATCAATCAATCATAAACAAAAAAACAAAAAAAAAATAAGAAACCAAAACGTCAATCAAATGATTGAAGCATGTGACTGATTGAATTGAAATTGAATAGGTTAATGCCTAATACATAACTTAACAAATTGATGAATTACGAATGAATGAATTCAAGTTCTACAATAATTATGAAATATTTTGTACTTATTTTTCTCATATACTCGTATGTATGTATGTAAATAAGTGTATGTATGTTATTTATTGCTAATTATAGAGTATACAGTTGCCTAATATATACAATTTATAAGGTAATCAATTGCATGGCCAATGGCAAAAGCTTTTCGCTTATGTAACTCATCAGTTTTTGCCAAGGGTCATATTGTGAATTGTGGTTTGTATTAAGCTAATGATCATTGGTATTAAATGATTGATGGACATGATTGATTGAATATACATATGTATGTGTGTGGGTGTGTGTGTGTATTCAAATGCAATATCCAGTTTAAGCTGTATGAATGTCACAAAGTGCTACAAGAAATTGACGACATGACTTGATTGAACATTATTTTCTTTTCCTTTTCCCCATTTCCCATTTCCCATTTCCATTGTATTATATTCATTTGTTTTCGTTGCATTTTGATTAATTGGAATATTATTAATTTCATTACAATATTATTGAATGGAATAACAACCCAATAATTGCCCATTGATAACAGACTTGCACTATCAAAACCCTAGAAAATATTTCAAATATTTTAAGTGCCTTTTTTTTAAATGTTTATTTCTCCCCCGGGGATATGTGAAATTCCAGCGATTTGATTCTAATTCTATTGTGTTTAATACAATATATAACATTTATTTGTATATATTGATTTATGTATTGTACATATACATATACATTTGTATAAGTATATATAAGTTTTTTATCCAAAGCATAAATTGGGTCTAAAAAAAGCGCAGCTGTTGCTGCTATGAAAACTCCATTGAGAAAGCGATTAGATTGGCAGATTATGAGTATATGCCAATATATGTATATAGTATATTGTGTATGTGTGTGTGTGTGTGTGTGTGTGTGTGCTTAGTATATGTACGCCCACATAATTAACACTTTGCTCTGCTTGGCCTCGTGTATATAAATATTTAGCATGTGTATATGAAAAAGCGAGCTAAATCGAAGCCGGGCAAACAAAATTTATAACATGCTACAAATGATAGTGAAACTTGATGTGGCAACAATGAGCACAACTTGCCACACATGCTCTACATAAAAATGTGTGTATGTGTGTGTATATGTGTGTGCGTGTTGTTGTTGTTGTTGTTGCGGTAGCAACGCCTTCGTCTAGTCTAATCAATGATTAGCATACACACACACATACACATTGTATATATGTATATTTATATGAATACGTATATGTATATGGTAAATGTATATGGTTTTTTTTTATGTATATGTATTTGTATATGCCCCATAGCCTGCTCAACTCTCTGCGGCTGCCAATCAACGATGCTGCCATTTGAGGCATGCAACACTACACCACTAACGCATATAATTACACAATACACACACACACACACACATACACATACACATACACATACCATACATACTACATATGCATTGCACATTAATAGCTGACATATACAATACAAAATTAGAAAAAAAAAACTCTTGCGGCTTATCAAATACCCTTTCATCCGATAAACGCATTTGTTGTCTGTTTTTTTTTTTTTTTGTTACTTTTTCACATACACTCGGTTTCCATTTTCATTTCCATTTCCGTTTCCGCTTTCGATTTTGATCAAATTATGCAAAAACAAAATTGTTTATAAGTAAAAAAACTATTCGTAATATTATCATAATTGATTTGCTGCCTCTACAAGTTGTGCAACATCTATCAAGTTGCATGCACCATGCTGATGCAACTTCAAGCTTAAAAAACATTCGAAACCGTTTGCAGAATATTGAAAATTAATATTAAGAAATACATAAATAATGGCCATGGCTTAAAGGATAGCCAATTATTGCTTAAATCAGTCACAAAATTCTTGCCTTTAAAATATTTCAACTTTATAAATTTGCAATTTTATTTAAAAATATTTTTTAAATTTTAACAGACTTTAAAAATTATCCTTATATTAAATCGAAAAAATGATTAATGAATTTATTGTAAAATCGCATTATCTTTTTGTAATTTTTATCGATATATCGATAAACTTAGTGTCAGCGCCAAAATTGAATAGACTTGAAATTACGCAATAAAATTGCAATACATTTTTTTTTTCATTTCGTTAGATTTTATTATAAATATTTCTTTTTTGATGGCAAAGTTTTAATTTCATTTTACATTTTTTACAAAAAGAAGAAGAAGAAAAACATAGGGTATTTTTGTAGTCGGAGCGAAAGAAATTGTGTTGATTGAAGCAATGTTTCCGAAACAGACGCACAGCCAGAAGCGCAGACACAGACAGGCACAGCAGTTGGGCTAACAAAAGGTGGCCACATGTGGATACTACACACACATACACCCACTCAAACACACACACACTCACAGACAGTTAGACAGACAATCAGTGTCAGTGTGTGTGTGTCTGTGTGTGTGTGTTGGCTATTGGCTAAACAAAACGCAGCCAAGAAACTGAAAGCAAAATAAACCAAACCAAACCAAACCAAAACTCAACTGAACTGAACCACATTGAGCCGCAGCGAACCGAACCACATGCGCTGCATTTGCTCCGGATTTTTTTCTTTACTTCTCTTTTCTTTTTTTTTCTTTGCTTTTCTTTTCTTTTTCGCCTGTTGTTGTTTTGCTTGTCAGTTGCAGTGACTTTCGACATCTTTTGTCTGCCGAGTCCGGAGTAAGAAAGACAAACGTAAACAATGGGCGTATTCCGATAACGCTGAAGATTGCGATGGAACTCAAAACATTCGCCTCAACTCTTGAGCTATGAAATTCGTGTTCACGCTACAAAGCTCAAAAGCTCAAAAGCTCAACTTAAACTATTAAAAAACAAATATTTTACAATAAAAAAAAAGCCCCACCAAATAAATTTCAAAGTTTATTTCAAAAAAATTCCAATTTAGGTAGAATATGGAAAAGTCTAAAGTAAATTATGCTAATAAGTAAAATTTGAATCGTTAAATTAATCTAGAAACCAATCTTAAAGCTCAATGCAAAGCTCTTTAAAATAAATCAAAAAAAATATTGATTACAAAAGACGTTAAAGCGATAAAGCTTTACTTTCAGAATTCCCAATTTTATAATTAATCCAAAAGCTGCACTAGTCAAAGTGCGAAAGCTAAGGAGAGCGAAAGCTAAAAAGAGCGATAGGCTTTGCTTAAAAAGCTTTAAAGCTCGAAAAATTAAAAAAAAAAAATTAAGATCGTGTGAACTGCAGAATTGTAAAAATTTTCAAAAAGCATCGAACAAAACTGGAAATGGAAAGGATAAAATAAATAAAAGGAAGAGAGATATATAGAAAAGAAGAGACGTAGAAAGGTGTAAAGAAAAGTGAACGAAAAATTTAAATAGATAAAGGAAAAAGAAAGAAAGTGAGAGCGAACAGTGAAAACGAGATAGCAATAGATTATTGAAATGTTTTCAGTGCAAAAATTTTAAATATACGCATAATTGAAAGAAATTGGAGAAAATTTAGGGACGCACGCAGAGTGAAAGAGAGAGAGAGAGAGAGAGAGAGAGAGTGAGAGAGGGGGTGTGAAAGGGAGAGAGGCATGCAACACGTGCAACTGTTTGCTCAGTGGCCAACATCAGTTCCATGCGAAATTCCATGCCAAAAAAATGTACGGAATGTTATTGCTGTCGCATATTTGAAATTCCTTAAGCCCTAGTGTCGATTGGCCCAGTTAGTGGTTGTGCCTGTGCGTGTGTGTGTGCGTGTGAGTGTAGTGTGTGTGTGTGTGGCATGCCACAAATATTCGCAGCACGACAGATGAAAAGGGAAGCTGCTGCGTTGTGCGTTGGCTTACAACCAATTTTTGGTTGGGGCTTTTCTACAACTTTTAGGTTAGATGAAACGGGCGTAAAGCAGCACGGACATGCCGGTTGGGGTGGAGGGTAGGTGCAAGGGTAAGAAGGTGAGGGAGAGAAGGTCTTGGGTAAGGAGCCCAAAAAAAAGGGGGTTAACGCTTTTCACATTTCTTCTTGAGTTTTCAAGTTTTCTTACACGCCATCCATAAATGCCCTACACTTGCTGGTATGTGTATGTGCGTGTGTATGTGTGTGTGTGAATGCGTGTGCGTGCGTGTGTGTGTGTGTGTGTGTGTGTGTGCTTATGCAAAGTGACTTCAAAAAGGATTTCAAACGAATTTGTTATGCGCATTTTGATGTCATTATCCTTAAAAGTCATTGGCCTCCATACGCTGGCTGGAGCTGTCATCATCATCATCATCATCGTCATATAACAACAACATCATCATCATCATCATCATGATTATCGTTATACTCATTTCATATTTTACATACTACATACACTCCACTCATAATGTGAATGAATATGCAAATCTATTTATATGCCCAACTACTTATGTGGCTTTTGTGCGAGGCGACCCGCTGCGAGTGGACTTGTTTAGGCAATTAATTTTCGAGCTTTTTCAGATTGACTAAGCTGTCGTCCTTTTTTCGTTACATTTTTTTTTCTTACCCCCCACATCTCCCCCCCCTTGTTTTCTTTGCTAGAGACTCCTGTATTCGTGGTAACAGACTGTTGAAGCGATTACATCGTCTAAGTTGGGTTAAGCAGGATACCACCATGGGTCGTTGTCCTTTGTTCCTTAGCACTATCATGCGGGATTACCAGTGTCATAGGCCCTGCCCAGGGTCCTTCACTTACGTCACACACACACACATACATGATATGTAAATATACTTACTACATATGCATATGTACACCGTATGTAGGGATGTCAGCGAAAGTCATCCTTAGCTTAGCTGACTAATATTATATTTTGGGTCGTTCGGTATTCGTATTGTGTCCTTGGGCCGAATATTCGTTATCAATCGAGAGAGGATTATAACTGTCGCAACAAATTCTCGTTAGACTTTACGGTTAAGTCCCGTTGCTAATGTAACTCGTCATTCGGTTACACGCATACCGTTACTCGTTACTCGTCACTCGATTATTTAGCTCGTATTTTTACATATCTACTTGCCACTTTCATTTACTTCGCACTCGTTTCTTTTACTCGTTATTCTTTCTTGTACTTCTTACATCTACTCGTCACTCGTGCTAGCCACTCGTTATTCTCTTTTACTCGTTCTTGTCATTCTTTAGAATTACTTCTTAAAAGATACTGTCCCATTCGTCATTAGTCTAAAGAGTCAAATTAAGCTATAGTTCGTTACTCGTTACTTTGCATTAGCTAAATGAATTTGCTTACTCGTTACTTTGCATTAATTTCGTGTAAGCGCTCGCTCAACTTTAACTAGTTAGTTACGTGTCATAGGACAATAGTTATGCTTTAATAAGACATTCTTGGCCTAACTAGTTGTTTACTCGAATTTATATTTATGTGTATTTAGCTCAGCTGCGTTTACTTTACTTTCTCCACTGCTTCTGCATCTGCTTCTTCTTGCTTCTACATGGTATTCTCTCACATACGCAGAATATCTAAATATATTCGCAGCACTCTGTAATATTTGCTTTGCATGCTTGGCTCAACATTGTGAATTCCGTTTAAGACACACTGTGTCTTAAGAGACTCTTTGGTTATGTGATGTGATGTTTTCTTTTCGTTTTCTTTTCTTTTCGTTTAGTTTTTCTTTTGTTTTTCATTTTTTTTCCGACTTGTAGTTCTTTTGCATTTAGTAAGGGGGTTTAGACTATTTTTAGTTGGTGCTGCTGTGAGTACGAGACGCACCTAATGAGCCCCGAGGCAAGTGGAATGACAAGAGAATTCAACTATTTAAGCTATTTCTCGTACTTCTCGCACTTTGTTCTTCTCTCTCCCGACAACATCCACATCTACATATACTTCGACATCGACATCGACATCATCATTGGCGGGAAATGACAGCGCCATAGAGCGGATATAAATATTAAGTATAAGTGCGAGGCCATTTGAAGTGTGTTGCTAAACCGGAAATGCTCTCATTGTACTTATTATATACATACAATACATACATACATAAATACACAAAACAAAAAAAAAAAAAAACCAAAAACAAAAAAAAAATTAAAAGAAAGAATAAATGTTTTGTGAGGTATCAAATGTTGTCCAAGTCTCGTATGTACACGAGTATTTGTATTTGTATTTATGCTAGAGCTAGACTTGGATGTATGTATATATGAAGTAGCCCCATCTGATTATTAGTTGCGTGTCAAATGTCAATTGTCATAATTAAATGTGACAATCCATGTCCAGAAGTTACATTGGGAAATTAGAAAAAGCTTTTAGCCAACTAAAAACAAAGCAAAAGGAAAATAGAAAATAGAAAATAGAAAATAAGATAAAACCATTTCAAAAATACAACAAAACACACATGCCAATACCAATTCCCGTTGAGTTTAATCCCCGAGCTGTCTATCTATTTAGTTATATATGATATACCATATACACAATATACAATATACAATATACAATATACAATAAAAACTAAACTAACTTAAAAAAAAAAAAAAAAACCCACCCAACTTTATCTCATCTAAAGCGGGGTGCTAATTGTTGATAGAACCCCAGACGTATATTTATATGTATGTGTGTATGTATGTATGTGTGCATGTGTGTATGTATGCATGTGTGTATGTATATGGTATAATACGATTAACGAACGCACTCCCCCTAGCTCATTCATTTTAATTTCATCCACCTTCAGCTGTTGTGCCTATTTTTGGGGGGTGCAACTTCACGTTGCAGGGATATCAATTTCTATTTTCAACACTGCAATCACAGGGTATTTCACCAAATGGATTGCATTCATTTTGATTAGCTTATAAATCAAACATACAGATTTGAGTGAAACTTGTAAAAAAAAAAACTTGCTTGATTTTAACAATAAATAATTTAAAATTTTTAAAATAGATTTCCGATTGAATTTTTCAAATATTTTTCATAGGGTATTAATGCAATCGACAGCCCGCATATAAATCGTATATATATTTTCTAAATATTGTTTTTCTATTCGTTTGTTTTTGTTTTTGCTTTTTTTTTTGGTTTAATTTTTTTCTGTTATTTTTATCACAATTAATTAATCTGGTTAATGGCAATGGACTGAGAGTCGATTGATTGGCTGGCTCATTGGCTCAATGAGTTTGTGTCTGTCTGTCCGTTTGGCTGCGCGTCTCTAAATTCAGATGGCTTATCATCTGCCCAGTCTCAGTCCGTTTGTCCGTCCAATCTGTCCGCAACGATCCGGCTCAGCCGCGTCGCAGCGTCGAGTGAGCATATGAATAATGCCATCAATCAAATGCAATTATAAACTCTATTTATGCGATTGCAACAGCTCGACACGTGCCCAAGTCTATGGGGATATATCGGTATGTACATACACACATATCTAAGAATATCATATGTGTGTGTGTGTGTGTGTGTGTGTGTGTGTGTGTGTGTGTGTTTCGTGTCCACTTATAATAATAATGAGACTGTAATTACCCATCACGTGCACATGAACTAAGCACTGTTGATTTTCCTCGAATCAATTCGCTTCGTTTCGTTTCGTTTCGATTCGGTTTGAATAGACGAACAAGAAGAAGAACAAGCATATACTAATGTCTAGATATGTATGTATATATTGTATATTGTATGTGCACCTATAACTAACATATACCATATACATATATATATATGAATAGTTTATGTCTATTGCTCGTACAAGCATTGTCTGCTTGAGAAACTAGTTCAAGATGTGTTCAATGTGTCAATCGGACAATCGGACAATCGGACAATCGAATGGGGTGCTGAAAAGCGCAATTTCACATTTCATGCAATTAACGAGTTGTGTGTTTGCTCTATTTACTCGTTGCTTATGACGTGTTGGCAGCGAGTAAAGAAGCAAACAAATTATTGCATTATTTGTGCTCCATTCACTCGCTACATTTACAAAGCAACTCTCGTTGAATTTCGATTTACTCGTCGTTAACGAGTCAAAGAAGAAGAAGAAGTAATAGTTAATTTTTGTATCCGTCACAATTTGAAATGCCAAACTCGTTTCAATTTAAATCTGTCAAAGACATAAAATAGGTGAAATCCTCTCATGTTTTTTTTTTGAATAGCTTTTCGATTGCCTTTTGAGTGGCGTATTCATTTTAATAATATCTAACAATGACCCAATTCTATCACAGAACAAAAAAAAAAAAAACAACAACAGAAACATAAACAAAAACTACAACTAAAATAAAAAAAAATAAAACAAATACCAAATCAAAAACAACAAAAACAACTGAGGAAAATACGTGACTAAGCAAAAGATTCTTGTCTATTCGTTTCACTCAAACTCTCCCTCTCTCTTTCTGTCTTTATTAGCTCTATCTCGTTCGGTTTCACACATGTTTGCTGTGTCAAATAAAATAACAATTACGTTGCAAAATTGCATGCAACAGTCATCTAAATATTTTCCAATTTAGAATATTTAGCAAAATTTAAGAGCTACCAAATCCAAAGTCATTCAATTCCCACTCGTCCGCAACATACGAGTACTCCTACCATACTCGTATGCTACATACATACATACATACATTGTTATGGATCCTTTTATGAAAGAGACAGATAATGCAATAAAAAGATGTGTTTAAATGTGCGGAAAAGAGACCAAGTTTGTGCCTAACTATAATACATATTTCATTTCTATTCCGTATAAAAGTTTCTAATTAAAAGCCCAAAAAATGCCTTTGGGAGCGAGTTTAGATTTTTGGTTGAGTTTTGGGCTTGGTTTGGTTCGCTTCGGTTCGGTTTGGTTCGGTTCGGTTTGGTTCAGTTTAGTTTTTGGTTTAGTTTTGGTTTAGTTTGCTTTGGTTTGCTTTGGTTTATGTTGTTTTCGTTGTGTTTGCTTATATGCTTTGGTTTTTGTTTTCGCTTATTATTAAAATGATAATAACCCCAAAATCAACATGGCCTCGCATCCTACGTATACCCATAGACCCCATCTAGTAACCCATTTAACCAATCCACCCACCCAGCCCCTCCCTTTGCTCATGCCATGGCCATGCGTACGAGTAGAAGGATCTTTTATGCAATGTTTGTCATTTATTTGTTTGTTTGTCCCCACCCGCCCGACAGCTCCCTCCCGTCCTGCCTTCGTTTTGCTTTCGGTTTGCATGTTCATCGTCTGGTTTTCTCATAGTCTATTTTATTTTTATTTATTATTATCTTTTTTTTTTTGTTTTTTTTTTTGTTTTTGTTTTACATTATTTTATTTTTTTTTTCGGTGCGGTTTGTGCAACTGAACGCACTCAAAGAGGATGCCCTACAACATTATGCCAAAGCGAAAAGTACGTGAATGAGCACGAGAGTACGAGAACTGTAAAAATTTGCATAAATAATAAATGCAGAGAGGCAAAAAGCAGCAACAGCATCAGCAACAGCAACAGCAGCAGCAGCATCAAACGGCAGGCAAGCAAAACTCGGAACTTGGCTGCTTCTGTCGAAGCCCTTAATCAAAAGTTTAAACAATATAAAATATGAAAAATGCCTCCTCGACCAAGGATATTGCTGTGCTGTGCTGGGCGGGGCGGCACACTGCTGCATACAAATCCACAAAGAATAAGAGTAAAGAAAAGAAAGCGAAAACGCAAATGAAAATGAAAACGAAAATGAAAACAACGTAGCAAATCCGTCGCGCATACAGTTATCATAATAATATATAGAATATACCCAGATAGAGGCTAAGAAAAAACCACAAAAATAAAATAATAAAAAGATAGATATATAAAGATATATATATTTAATTTTTTTTTTTTTGAAAGATATCCTTTTGGGCAAAAAAAACATCTGTTAAGTATGCTAGACTTAAGAAAATCATAGTTTTTCATAGCTCAATCCCTGCTCGGGCGCCATAATGATTTCATTAATTTCGACATTTGTTTATTCCATCAATTTATTGAGAATATGATCATGAAAAATCATTTGAATAGAAATAATATAAAATACAACACGAAGCTTTAATAGCATTCACATTTATTTCATTTAAAATAAGTATTATAATATATTTGCAATTCGTGCTGGGTGTTAAATTAAAAATGAAGAAAAACAGAAATGAAATGCAATGAAATGAGATAAAGTGTAGCTGCTTTTTTGGCCAGTTGGTTAACATGCTTCATGTTGGCCAACAGCTGCGCATTCAGAGTGCCCATCAGCTGGAATACACGGACAAACGCTGTGGCTAGTAGCCACCATTTTCAGTCCGGTCAGTTTTGGACATGGCCTGCATTTGGTTAATGCCAAGAGCCTTGAAATTATATTTAGTTTTTTACGTTATATAGCATTTTCATTTTTCATTTTTCCTTTTCTCTTTCTCATATTTTATTTTTTTTTTTTTTGTTTGTGCCTGGACACGGACGGAGAGCGCAACAGTCGCTTAGTTTCCTTTTCATTATGGCAGGACTTAAGCTGCTGCGTGCAACAACAGCGAAATAACTCGCCGCTCGCTACTTTCACTCGTTACTTCTGAGTTTGAATTCAAATAATTTATTAATGGTTTACTCTACTTATTACTCATTAATTGTAACATTCACACAGAAATTTTCATTTAATTTAATTTTTGTTTAGAAAAAATTTATGAATAGCTCAAACTCGTCGCTTTAACTTTCGCTACTCGTTACTCATTAATTGTTGTATTCACATAGAAATTTAAATTTAATTCGTTAGTTTAGCATTTAGTTTACTCGCTTCTTTAAAAGAAAATTTATGAATAGCTCAAACTCGTCGCTTTAACTTTCGCTACTCGTTACTCGGTAATCGTTGCATTTAGTTTACTCGCTATTCTCATTTCTTCTATTATTTTTTTTGATTTTTAAATGAAAGTGCATAATGCAATAACAGTGGCAAGCAACTCAAAGAATTTGGCAGCTTATTTATAAAGTTTTTGCATTTTTAATGCTCCTGTGCCACTGTCAATTCCAATTCGAGATTCCAAAACGCAAAACTTATCCATAAAATATGCAACAAATATCGTGATGGAAAAAACAGTCGCAACGCATCAACAATTCGATGATTCTCTCTGTTGGCCAACAAAAATAGATGGCAAAAAAAAAACCGAAAAAAGAAAACATAACAAACAATAAACGAACGAACTTGTGACATCAGACAACGAGACAGCGAGACAGTGAGACAGCGAGAGAGAGAGAGAGACAAACAAACGTGTTTATCCCATGCGTGGCAAAAGATGTTTTAGCTGAATTTTTGCATTCGAATTGTTTATGGTCCACTTTGAGGAAGATTCTTCATCTCTGCTGACACCGAAAACTTTCGCATTACGAGCCACGACTGAAGATGAAACTATAACGAGCGTGGGGAGGGGGCAGGGGCTGTAGGTGGGAGATGGACCATAACGAATAGAGTATTATTGTATATATATATACAATATATTGTATATGGTTGTATATATTGTAAGACATTGAATTACTTTCGTTCTGATAAATAAGCAAATATATATTTGCGTAGTTTTTCCTTTTTGTTTTTTTGTTTTTGTTTTTCTTTGTTGTGGGAGTAGGGGGCGTGGTTGTTAGTCACACATGTGACACGATGTGATCACAGTTCAACATATGCTACAATTCAAGGAATTTTATTTGAACTCTGCACAAATAATACACGTACATACACATGTATATATATACACATATACTTACTTATACATATATATATATATATATATATGTATATATTTATTTTCCTACTGAATTTCTTTTTCTATTCGTTGTTTCGTTTCATTTCGTCTTTAGCTAAAGACATTGAGCTCATAATCTGTGCGAATTGAGTCCAACATTTTTTCTATATATTTCTATGTTCCCTACATATACATATACATATGTATACTACACATATATAGATGTATATATATATGTATATATATCTGTTTCTTCTAGTTCTTTTTGAAGTGTTCAGGGACGAAGTGCGGTCATTTACACGACATTTGCTTGTTTCGATGTCATCATTCTGGCGCTTTGATGTATGTACGTATGTGTGGTATGTGCCGGTATGTGAATGTGTGTGTGTGTGTGTGTGTTTGTGTATGTAAATGGAGGCGCCACATGACAGCCATGATGTATGATTTTTGTAATATTTTGTGTCATATCAACATCAGCATGGTGAGGACCAAACCAAACAGAATATCATCGTGTATGTTATCCAAAAGTCAGCGCACGCGTATAAATAATTAACACAAGGTGGCGCCTGAATGTCCGTCCAATACATCAAGGAGCGATTGACGAGATCCATGATCAAATCTAATTCCAATTTAGATATCGATTAAGAACAACAAGACAGTTTCTAAACATAACAAAAGCTTAGCAAGAAATCAACCAACCTTTTAGTTGATTTCAATTTGAGAAATTTATTTTCAAGAATTTATTTTATATACCTTTTGGTTTGTTTTATTTATTGTATATTTAATACAATTTTCCATTTACCATTATTTTCGTATATGCCTTATTTTGATGGGGGATAAAGTGTTGTTATTGAAAAATGAAATTCAAAGTAAACGAAAATTCAACAAATGCCTGCAATGCATTTGTGATGAAACATTTGCCATATACTCGTATGTTTAATTATTTATAAGTTAAGCAATTAAATATATATACAATATATGTATATGTATATGTATTTATGTATATTTTATGCATGAGCCAACCCCCCCTGAGTAGTATGTGTGCGATATATTCATGAGTTACGTACTTATTATGCCCTTCAT
The DNA here is from genome assembly GCA_037075045.1 of Mulgravea parasiatica. Lineage (NCBI taxonomy): Eukaryota > Metazoa > Arthropoda > Insecta > Diptera > Drosophilidae > Mulgravea > Mulgravea parasiatica. The sequence goes on along the minus strand of JBAMCR010000249.1, from coordinate 12,039 downwards.
GTCATTCAAATTAACAGGAATGTGGCACAGTATGTGTGAATGCAACTGTATATTATATATGTATATACATGTACATTTCTGTATATAAGTGTGCGTGTGTGCGTGTGTGTATGTATGTGCAAGTGCGCGTAAGTTGCAGTTAGTACAGTTGAGTTGACAGCTAGAGCTGGGCTTAAAATCAACACAACCAACAAACAAATACACACACACACACACACCCACATATATATATACATATATAAATGCGGGCAATAAGTGGGTTTTTATGAACACATTGCCATCCTCCTTAATGGGCAATCAGGCAACATTTCCTACCAAGTTGCCACATCCGCAACAGGAACCCGGCAACACCATATTTATGACGCCTCTCGCACTCTTAATGCGCCCAGTTACCAACAACTTTTGGCTAATTAGCTAAGCCTCGGGCTTGCCATTTTAACGAATTTGAGCGTCCAACATCATGCTGACCTATATACATACATACATACATACATACATACATATATTGTATATGTTATGCTAAAAACTTGCCAACTTTAAGTACGTTTAAACTCTTTATGGAATGGCGGAAAGCTGACTAAACGAGACAGAGCAGAGAGAAACCAACCATCCAACGATCCCCCTATCCCCCTTAACCCACTAGCCATCTCACCATCCAATCCTCCAATTCTCCAGCCCTCCATCCAAACAACGAACCATCTAAGCAGATTCTAGCAGAGCCCGGAGGCGGAAGTTACACATTCAATGCCAAATGGCAGCGAGTGCGGCATTGGGAGAGCAACCCGTAGAGATGAGCTACATAGTTAAGTTATATCCATATTTATCTGGCCAGATCCGACCTCAAATGTTACGCTACTCTCGAGTAGGAGAAAATTATTAATATGAAAATATCTAAATATTATTTCCAATGGAATTTTCCATTGCGTTTTATGTTTTTATATTATATTTTTTAACTTCATGTTTTGAAAATTGAAACACAATCTCCAATCTCTTTTCTAAAATATATATTTATTTTTATTACTTATAAATATTTCAAAAATAAAAATAAAATAAATTTCGACTTTTGCTGTGAATTTTTATTATTTTTTTTTTTCGGCAAAGAAAATAAATTAAAAGCTTATGAAATAAATCTCTGTAAAAAAAGGAATTAAAGTTTTAAGCTCAATTTGAAATAATTTAATTGAACTATATTTGTATGTAGATTTGATTTTTAAAATGGAACATGTCGTGTCACGTCTGCAGACACGTTGCAAGCTCAGCGCTAAAGGACAAGCGAAACAGGAGCACAGCAAACAGCCGCAGGACTTGCAACCAGAGTAAAACCAAACGCAACTTAATGGGCGCGTGGCTGTTATTAACAGATTCAACATGCTGTATACGACCTCCCACCAAGTATACAGGCAAACAAATAGAGATAGAAAGATAGAGGGAGGGGAGTGGGAGAGAGAGAGACAACCATATACATACATACACACATAGCCAGCAAACAGCGGAGTTTGAAATCTCAGCTAGAAACCTGATTCTGACCTTCCCAAGGCAAATGCGTCCTAAAAAATTAGAACATTTTTTGGGTGTTGCTGTTGAATTTATGTGGCAACTTGCAAACAAAATAAACAAACAAGAAAAGCAAAAAACACAAAAAAAAAACACAGAAAACACAATGACTAGGCAAAAAGTGCTCGCTAATAGATACCCTATATTTGATATTTGTATTTAATTGGTTTCTCTCTTTCTTTTTTGTAGAATGCTATTAAAATTTGAAGAAACTTTGTAATATTAAAATTATTTCCATGCTCTTAAGGAGTGACTGTACATACGAGAATCAATCCCTGCTCGGGCGCCATTATAAATTCTTCAGTTTATCTGTATATACTATAACGTATGTACAACACATTATATTTAAATAATTATGGTAAACAGAAAATAATCTGAAAGTAAAAATAATAGACATTGGAGCACTTCCTTTTTTAAAGTCCCGGCTCGGGTGCCAATAAAAAAGTTCTGTTATATAAAGTAATATATGTATCTAAATTGTTTAAGCTGATTTAAATGTTGAATATAACTATGTATACAGTAAGTATATACCTCATGGCATAAAAGCTGTAAAAAGATTTGCCCAACTTTACGATGGGCAAATAGAAGGCAATAGAAAGAGACGAGGGTAATGTGTGTGAAAGAGTAGGCGAGAGAAGGAAAATCGCTGACACAACGAAAAGCAAGAAATACAATAACAAAACAACAAAATAAAAATGAAAATAAAAACAAAAACAAAACAAAAACAAAACAAAGAGAGAGAAAAAGTGCAAACATAAAATTGCTAATTTGAATAAGTCACGTGACACACGCCGAGGCGTTAACCTTGACAGACCGCAGACCAGGGAATTGTGGGCGGCTGGGGCGTGGCTAAATACATATGCATGGATGATATGGAAATATGTATACTTATTTATATATGCACACACCTACATACATATATATGTATGGTATATTGTATGTATAATATTTATGTGTGCTTGGAACAAATTGAAGTTTTTGGCCTGCAGAAAAAGTCACGAATGTGCGGCAAATGGACACTCGATTCGCAAGTTAAAAAACGGGAAAACAAAGCAAAATAAAAGGAAAAAAAAGGTGAAAATAAAAAATTGAATAAATAAAATAAAATCAAAATAATGAATATCGTTGCGGTAGGCCACGCCCACTTGCATGCAAAGGCCAAAACGCCTTGCATTTACTTGCACACTCGACGGACGGACGTTGTTATTAATATTGTTTTCTCTTTTCGCTTGGTTTTTATTTATTTTCCCTCCTTTTCTTTTATACGTTTTTTTTTATATTTGTATTTGTATTTATTCATTATTTTTGTTGTTGTTGTTGTTGTTTTTGTACACATATTTGCACTTATGGCTCAATCATAAATGCAACGAGTGCACAATATGAACTTTTCCAGCGAGTGTTTTGCAGCGAATGAATGAATGAATGAATGAATGAATTGCTCAGTGTCACTTTTGCATGCAATACCAATTAAAAAGTGCAAATTGCTGTCAATTCTTATACACATACACATATAAATATACATGCATGTGAGTGTTTGTGTGTGTATGTGTGCGTCCGTGTATTATATCACGTTCTTAAGTTACGGCTTTTCATTTATTTGTTTAACACTTTGTCATCTCGTTGCTTTTTTTGTTGTCACATTTTTTCATATTTTGTACGTTTCGATTGTTTGTTTGTTTGTTGTTGTTGTTGTGTTTATTTGTTTGTTTATTTACTTTTTTTTTTTGTTGTGTTTGTTACCAAATATGCAAAGCTTTTGTCTCGCTCTTTGGCAATAAGCTGCTTGTGTATGTTCCTAACGAATAACTTAAATAAATAAAATTTATTTATTTAATTAATGATCAATGAAAAACAACTTTCAATGTTAAGTAAATACTGAACTTTAACCTTTGACCCAAACTTTCTTTCTAAACATGATTTATTTCAATTTTAATTGCTTTCTAACTCGAAATTATTTAAATAATTTTTTCTTTAATTAATTAATATAATGTATATTAGAAATATATTATTTGTGTATAATAAATAAGTGAAAATTTCAAAATCCAATTGAATATTCTTGAAATTTCCAAAGATATATGAAATTTGATAATTATTTTTAGTTTTGTCTGATTTTCCTTTTGTTATTTTTATTATTTCTTATTTGTTGATTGCTTTCCATTTAATTAATGTGTGCCTACTTATTAGTGGCTGAAATTATGTTATTAACAATGCCAAACACTCCGGAATTATTTTATAAAAAAAATAAATAATATTTTGCGTGTCGCTTGTTATCTTTTCAACCGGATTACAAAGTTTTAATTTCTTTCGACTCGACTCGCCTCGCCCAAACGCTCATGTCAAAATCAGATTCTCCTTTTAAATGTTTTCCTGGTTTTTGTATTATTATTTTTTTCTTTCGTTCTTTTGAATTTTTTTTGTGTTTATTGTAGGATCTTGGCCTGAATTAAAAGTTAAGGCTAAATGTCTAACCGTTAAATATATTTATTATTGTATTTTACAGAGCAAGCCACATGCTTTTGGGTCTTTTGTTTTTAATCTATTTGCATTTCATAATTAATTACGATGCGTGACTCTTATGCTTTGCATGTACGGTACATACATACATACATACATACATACATTACATACATTTAAAAATAAATATATATTGTACATACATATGTATATGCATTGTAAAGTAAATCTATTCACATTTAATCAAATCACACCCATTTTTTATTTTGGTTTTTATTTTAAGAATTTTGTCGCATTTCCGATTCCATACAGTGTATGTACACATATATATTTTAAAATATAGTATATATACATGCATATTCCTGATCAATATCGTCTATCTGTTAGCAAACTTTTGGAAGAGTTCTAAATTAAATAAAATAATTATTCTTATTTTTTACTGTATCCTAATTTTTTTTAAAATAAATTAGGGTATTAAAAGTTCGGCTTGCCATGGCAGTCAACTAATTTTCTTTTGCTCTGAATGCTAATTTAATGGTATAACACCCATATAATATTTTCTTTTTTTTGTTCATTTTAATTTTAATTTTTGTTTGGTTTATTTTTCGTGGGAGTTTGAAACTTGTTTAGCTCAATTTTCAATGCCCACTCACATGATTTTTCCTTCTTACGGCGACAGCTAATATGCACATGAGACAATGCTTTATCTTACCAATATACTATATACATATAGTCATATATGTGCAACACATATTTCTTATATACATACATACCCCACATACACATATATACAATATTTATCTTCCCTAGCTTAACCATAATTTTGTTAGCCTGCTGTGCGGCGTCTGCCGTCCTCTTTTTGGCTTCTGTCTCTGTATTCTTCATACCCTAGCTGAGGGTATTATAAATTTGTCACTTGATATGTTCAACACCCGCTAGAGGAGGAGTGGAAAAGGGCGTGGGGGGGGCGTGGCACCCCTTATGCCAGTGCACAATAACTAATTGAGTCATCTTTGAATTTTCAAGCATTGGAAATTGCAATTTCTTTTTGGAAATACAACTGTATGTATGTATGTATGTATGTATGTCGATGTTGAGCGGACCGATTTACTATATCTTTTTAAAGCGGCTATATACAAATATATAGGTTGATTTAAATCGGATAAGGCTAGATAAATGATAGCTGCAATAAGATGCAAAGGGTGTACAAAATTCGGCGTTTTTTTTTTTGTGATTGTTTTTAGTATGTAGGGGTGGTGGTGGCGGGGAAGGGGCGTTTCATTTTTTAATGTTTTTCTTGCGGTAATTTTCATAAATGAAATTTTGTGGCACAATATTTTTCAGTTTTTTAAGCACAGGCAACGTGCCTTGGACGTGGCAAAGTTAAAACCTTGGCTAAAGCAGCTTGGCTCTGGCTTTGCGAACAGACTGTTAAGTGGTTTTTAGATTAGACCATGAATGTATATATATATACTTATTGTAGTATGCACATACACACACAGGGAGTGTGGGAGTAGTGTGTGTGTGTAGGAGTCGAGGTATATCGTGCATTGGGCCAAGATTTACGCGACTCTCTTCATGGGCAATAAAAACGTTGGCCTCTGCCATTAGAAGTTATGCCCAAGTGCCTAAACAATGAGGGAGAGAGCGAGCGAGAGAGAGAGAGAGAGAGAGTGAGAGTAGTTAAAAAGTAAAAGTAATGATGCCTCACTAGATAATTTTAACATTATTCAACATTGAGTTGGCAGCACATTTGGCATTTACTTTTGAAATTTTGTGTGCGCTCGTATTACATTTTTAGTGCTTCTCAACGAGTTGACAGCACGATTACTCTGCACTTTTAACCCCCATGATGAGGGGCGACGGGGGGAGGTACATAACCTACCATAATTGGGCAACTTTATAGATTTCCGTTCTATGAAGTGTAATAATTTGTCATCAAAATCTGTGCCACAAAAAAAAAAACAGAAAGAAAACCTTAATATATAATAATTTATTAAAAAATGTATTACAGGCGGATAAATAATTTAATATTTATAAAACCTAAAATATTTAATTTAAAAGTGTATATATTTTTACATATAATCTAAAATCTTTAAATTAGAAAATAAATTAAAAAAAATATTGGAATCGTAAGAATTCAAAAGTTTCCAAGAGAATTTTAATAATTTTTCTGTGAGAATTATCTTAGGTAAATCAATTTTATAAATATTTAAATAGAAAAATTTATTAAAAAAAAAAATTAATAAAGAAAAATAATAAAAAAAAAAACAATTTTTTTTTATTTTATTATATTTTATTTTTTGTTTTGGTTTTAATGATTTATTCTGTCAAACTCCCATGACTCTCATGCCATATTTCATATTTCATTTTTCACATGTTTCCCCATTTTCCACATTTTCCCCATTTTCCACATTTTCCCATGTTGGTCTATTGCCATGTTGCCATGTTTCAAGTTCCACATGGCCGAAAATCAATTGTATTTTGAGGCACATTTGAAGCGAAACGTGTTGAAAATTGTAAATGTCATTTGAGAGTTGACTGTAAATATTTTCCTTTTTTTTTTTGTATTTCTCGCTCTATGTTTTTTTTTTTCGTTTTCTATTTTTCCTTCCTTTCTTTTCCTTGCTGTGAAGGTTCTACCATTAAGAAAATTTTCTCACTGTCAAAATGTCAACCCAGAGCTGATTCTGTCCATTATTTTCTATTCTTTTGCTGGTTGTTGCTGCTGCACACTCTTTCTCTTTCTCTCCGCTTCTGCGTCTCTTTCTGTTCTGTTTGTGTGTCCTTTAGTGGTTCTAATGGCGTTGACAACTTGTCGCAAGTTGTAAATTTTTATGCTCCATATACAGCGTGTTGTATATGTTGCATATTACAATATACATATAGTAGCTGATTCATGTTACAATGACTCATGTGGAAATCAAGTTCCGAAGTTACACGTACAACAACAACAACAACAACAACAACAGCAGCAACAACAACAATAAGAAAATTGTCAACAATGAATGGGAAAACAATAATTTCAATTTTTCACGCGCATTTTTTTTTTCGACAATGTCGGAAATAACTTACACAACTTGACAAACATTTTTCATTAAAATGTGAGACGTCCCCCCCTACTCATGTCTCTATCTTCCTTACTCTCACTCTCTCTCTCTCTTTCTGTTTGTTTTTATTTTTGTCCTAAGTGTCCTCATATTCAAGTACTGTTAGATCTGTGCCCCCAAAATCAGCCTCAATTTGAATGATGATGCGGCACCGTCAATCGTCAGTCCGCCCATCAGTTCGACAGCGAGACAATTAGACGCCCATATCACTTCACAGCGGGGCGCTACCCACACCCCCCGTCCCCTTCATCCTTGACAATGGCCCCCTACCCCATCCCAAACATGTTTGAGTACTTTGAGCACTGGCCATGGGGAATTACGAGTACTAAAGTGAGCTGTCAAGCTGTAGCTTGAGCTGCCGTTAGCTAATTTATGGCTCTGCCCCACCACCAAGTGGCACCACTCGAGTTTGCCACTTGCAAACAAAGCAAACATAAAATGTAATATTCATGTTATTTAAACTACTATTCAAAGCGTTATTCACTTATTCATAATTAAAATTAATTTATTTCCTAAAGAAACTATTTTATTTCTTTCTTTAAAAACTCAGCCAAATTTGGAATTAAAAAATTTAAATTTAATTAAAATCAAATAAAAAATCAAGATATTTAAAGTTTCATTTGTTGAATGGAATAAATTATTTGAATTATGTTTTTGTTGATAATTATTTAAATTATATTTTTGCCATTTCTTTAAATTGTACAATTAATTTTTTTTAATATTTTTCCTTTGTAATTTATTTACAACAATAATTATCATAAATATTTCTTTGAATGCTTTAATTATTTCTTATGGATATCTGGAATTTGTACAATTTTATTTTTTAAATGCATTTTCTACCTCCTCCCCCCCACCGTCTCCCCTCCCTTGCCACGCTGTTCGGTTTCTCACGCTGGCCGTGGACCAAGTTCTAGTTCATAATTCGATGCGACAGTCAATTTATGATGCATTCAATCCATTTGGGAATGTGCCCATTATTCCAAAAGACTTAAGAATATATTTATATACATGCGTGTATGTATGCGTGTATGTATATACATATGTACATACCCTTGGGGAAATCTGGCCCGTTTCTAAAAATGCTTTGAGTAAAAATAAAATGTGCGTACCTGGAAATAAACAGAAGCAAAGATACAAGATGAATGTATATACATATGCATAAAATTTTGTATATATGTATTTATGTATGTATGTGTCGAGGTATGATTTTAAAATACAATTATTTCTATATATGCAAATATATACGTATTTTTAGAAAAGGAAAAAAAAAGGAATTATTAAGCTTGTCTGTGGGGGAAATATGTTTTTAACGCAACTTTGACATTGGAACGCTCGATGCGGCTTTGAATACTCTGTAGCACTCTCAGAGTGCCAAAATGGGGTAGTTCAATGCACTTGTGCACATGTAACAAATTAAAAAAAAAAAAAAACAAAAAACAAAGCAAAACAATTGTATTGAACCGACAATAATTAAAGAAATAAAGCATAAATGTATTCAATTCTTTTAATTATTTTTATATATTTATATTTAAAAGAAGTTTGTAAAATATTTAAATAATTTTTAAGCAAATCAAATATAAGTTTATTAAATAATAAATATGTATGTAATTGCTTGTATTTTAATTTTATATCTATCTATATAGCTATCTATCTATCTATCTATCTATAGGGTATCAATAAGTCGCTCTGCTCATGTGCATCGTTATCAAATGTGGCATGCACACTTGCCTCCATATGTGGCAGGCACGCACTCTTACCATATACTCGTTGTATGTACTATAAGTATAACTCACAGTTGTGTCTCATTATTTCTGATTTGCGGTGGTTTTTGCGCCTCCCGAAACGTTTCAACAATTTGCTCGTTTTTTATTTTTGTTTGCCTGACATATCCCACACACACACACACACACACACAAAGAAGTAAATACCATATATCACTCACATGGCACGCCCACTATTTGAATAGGGCGTTTAGTATTTTCGCTATTTAAAATGGAGAAAAACAAAAAAAAAAAAATAATAAAATGAAATCCAGTTGAAGAGAGTGAAAGATGCGCGAGATGCAGAGATTCTTCGGTTTAAGGCGTTGTAATTTATTTTCAAGTGAAGAATGGAGAACGGAAAGACGACAAAGAAGAAGACTGAACAGAAGACGAAGAATAGAACGCTTGTAAATAATACAAAATATATATGTATATATATATATATATATTACACTTTATTTGCATTGTCTACTTAAAAAGCAAAAGCGACAAGGACTAAAACTGTCTAAATACGCTAAGGCCTAAAACGAAGCAAGGCAAAATGCTCTTGCGAGGGGTGTGGGGTAAGTATGAGTAGAGGCAGAGGTAGGTAGTGTACATACATACAATACATACGTATGTAGGTAAAAGAACGATATACTTGCTTGTTGCCATATTTCATTTTCAAGCGGCTCCTTTCGGCATGACTTGGGCTTTCATTTTATTTTATTTTATTTTATTTCATTTTATTTTATTTTCAATTTTTCTTAGCCTTTAGAAAATATCAAATTACCACAAGAATTATTAGGTTTTTGGTTGGGTTGGGCTGGCTTTAAGCTGTGTGTATGTACTGTATGCCATAGATATGGCAGGGTATAAGCCGGTTGGTCTCTTGCTTTGGTTAGTTACCGAAGTCATAGAAAAGATTTTCACCAAGGAATTCATAAGTAATTCAAACGGAGCTACTAGCTAAATCGCAATACCGAAGCTTTAGAAGTGGGTATAAGCAACAGGAAACTTTTGCACTCCAACTGGTATCCGACTTGAAGTTATCCTCGAAATGGATTGAATTTTATAAAACATTTAAAATCTTATTTGGCATCATTCATTATTAATTTTATATTTTCTTACTAGGTAAATGTGCATATAAGATTATTTTATATTTTTCAAAATTGTATTTCATAACTATAGAATTAATATACCCTCTAACGAACAATTATGATAGGGTATTGTAAAAGTTTAGTATTTAATTCAAACCAAAATGTGGAACAATGGCAAGCATTGAAATTTAGCAACAACAAATGAAATTTATTATAAAAATAAATAAACAAAAACAAAAGCAACAACAACAACAACAACAACGAAAACTTATATGTTTCGTGTTTATCAAGAGTAGAATTAAAATTGTTAATAACACGAGAAATGCATGGACATAAATCTCTTAAATTTTCTAAACAAAGTTTTATTAAAGTTATAAAAAAAAATAGACAACAATTCTATTGCCAAGTATTCACTTCAATTTTAATATTATTTTATATTTTCGGTATAAAAAAAATAAAAATAAGAAATAAACAAAAAATGTACTCGATAAATAATTAAATCCGATTCAAGCAAAATTATATTATAAGTGCCAACAACAATTAATAATTTATTATTTATTTATTTGTTATAAGACTTTAACCAGTGTGTTTGGTCTGGTCACATCACTTATAGGGTATCTAAAAGTCGATCAGTTGTAGTTCTAACCAGCTAAATTCCATTAATATTGGCGAGCACTTAAAATGACAGAACTCAACCAACTCAGGCGAACAAAACGCAGTTAATTTAAAAGCTCTATAAATATAACAAATTTTTTTTATTGAAAAAAAAAGAAAAAAACAGTATCGTCTGTACTGTATGTACTTTGATATTAGAAAATGTATGTATGTATATACCGAATATTTACAATGGGCCATACCAGAAAATGGCAACAACAAAAAAAAAATCGTAAACGTGCCAAAGATCAACTGATAATAATTTTACTTAGTTGCAGGATGAATTTGATATCAATGTATCCGGTTCAACAAGATACCCTGTAAAAACACAAGCACATTCTTTTTGCTGACAAGCAAATGTATTTGCTCACATACAGTTGGAACGGACAGACGGACGGAGCAAGTACTGATTCACCCCAAGAAAGAATGGCCCGAATGATTCAGCGCAATTTTATTTTAAGCCATTTTCAATGGAGATACAGGGTATAAAAGGGAAGGACTTATTGTCAATTGAGGGCAACGTGGCAATAAAGGAGCGAAGGGCTTTTAACTGTTTTCAAGTGGAACTGTAACTGTAGCTGTAGCTGTAAGTGTAACTGAAAACGAAGCGAACAAAAATGCTGCTAGAGGCCATAAAAAAGCACTTTCGAACGCATAAATTAATAAATTGATAATATAAATTAAGCAATTCAATGTATATATGTGTGTGTGTGTATGTGTGTATGCGTGCATGTATGTAGGGGGGTGATGTGTGCCTGTGTGTGTGTGCAACAAAAGGCGGTAAAACAAACGCAAAAGTGGGCAATGCGAAATTTTTGTGGAGAGCTTGCCAAACATTGGCGCTGACGATGACGATAACGATGACTCAGAGGAAGGAGGACAAGGACGTGCCCAGGTGATGCTGTTGCTGACCTTTCAACCCAACTCGCTCAGAAAGTGTGTGTGTGTGTGCGTGTGTGTATATGTCTGGTCCTTGGCTTCCTTTTTGTATGCCATAGAGCACACTTTGATGTTACATACTGTGTACACGATGTTGTTATGCTCGTAAAAAACATACACACACATAGTGTATGTGCATGTGTCTGTCTGTCTGTGTGTATGCCTGTATGAGTGTACTATATGCATACATGCCACATGACACAGTTGTCTATAAAGGGTTGGAAGCGATAGGCATACGTATAGTATGTACTATGTAACCTATTCATATACCACGTGAGAGGAAATATCACAAAAATGCTCGACTAATATCTTAGTATAAGAGTAAGTATAAGTATAAGTATAAGTATAGGTATAGGTATAAGTATAAATATAATTAAAAGTAAAAGTATAAGTATAAGTATAAGTATAGGTATAAGTATAAGTATAAGTATAAGTATAAGTATAAGTATAAGTATAAGTATAAGTATAAGTATAAGTATAAGTATA
>JBAMCR010000248.1:0-36640 GCA_037075045.1 Mulgravea parasiatica | reverse complement strand
AGAATAATAATAATAATAATAAGAAGAATAATAAGAATAAGAATAATAATAACAACAATAAAAATTTTAGTACGAAATAATAAAAATTATAATATTAATTATTATTATTTTTAATATTTGTATTATTATTATTATTATTACTATAATTATTGCTATTATTTGTTTTTGACATTTTCTTTTAATATTTTTATTATTATTATTATTATTTATTTAGTTATTTTTTTAAATTCTTTGGTGGGCGTGGGCGTTGTCAGTGGGCGCCCCCGTCTGCCGGATCAAGCCAAAATGCAAATATTGTTTTTCAAGTACATGAATTTTTGCGTTCATTCTTTGGTTTTCCTATATATATGTATATATACTTGTATTAAGCACATTGTTAATTTATTTAACGCTATTAGTTAATTACGTTTAATTCTCAATTAATTCACTTAAGTTTTGTTAATAATTTTCTCCATTTTCTTCGCTTTGTGTGTTTGTTTCTCGTTTTTTGTAATTCTATTGATCGAGCATTGAAATGCAATGATTTATAATAAATACATAATATTATAGTATTATACAATATAACATATAATAATATGTATTTTTTTGTTATCATTGCAAAATAGCCGAACAATAAAATTACAAAACATATAGAACTATATGTATATGTATATGTATTTATTATATAATAATATAATATAATATAATGGTTGTAGTTAAAGGTATATATCGTATATATACATATACATATGTATATAGCATGTACATACTCATTTATAAATACAATGTACACATGCATATGTATGTATGTATGTATTCAGATTAGTTTTTCTTTTTTCTCTCTTTTCTCTTTTTACTCTCCTTTCTCTCTATTCTCTTTTCAATTCTATTGAACGTATTTAACGAGTAGTAGCACAATTTTTGGACGAAGATGGTTTTTGAAATCGAAGCGTCTAACTGTCTATGTGTGTATCTGTGTGTGTGTGTGTGTGTGTGTGTATCCATGTGTGTGTACAATTTATAGTATTTGTATCTTGTAGTTTTTCTTCAAAGCGTACAAAATAAACAAAAGAAGCCATTTGCCTAACTGAACAAAACTTATGTACATACATACATGCATACATACATACAATATAGACATATACATATATGTAATAATAATTAAATACGCGTATGTATGTATAGTATGTAAATGTATATTCACACTTATGTATTTTAGAATTCTCACATAAATAAATAATGGCTATAGGGTATATAAATATATGTATATAGTACTTATACGTCATATATATGTTATGTATGTACATACATACATACATATACATACATATATACAAGCTCTCATACATATACATATATATGTATGTATGTATATGTTTATATAAATTCAATGCCTGCTTTCTGAGAGTTTCTTGTGCATTTACAGATTGTTTGTTTGTTTATTGTACATACGTATTCGTATGTATATGTATGTATGCATGTATGCATGTATGTATGTATATATAGGCATATATGGTAGGGGAGCTGTATGTAGGCATCATAACTGCAACTATAATTATTGTATTGTATGTATGTATACATATATCGAAGTATTCTCTAGGTGCATTCTGTACGCGATTCAACTAAGCTAAGGACGTTTTCGCAAAAAGGTCATCGTGTTTTTTTCTTCATATATTGTATGTATATATAGGTATTTATATGTATATGTATATGTATATGCATGTTAATGTTATTATATATACTAGTATTCTTTTATTTAGTACATGTACGCATATATACACATAGACATGCGTATGCATGTTTCTTTACCCGATTCATTGAGAGACTTACTCCCAGCACATTTATTATTATTAACTATTAGTACTAAACTTTGCAAAAAGGCATGCAATTCTTTTGTTTTTGTTTTTTTGTTTTTGTTTTGGTTTGTTTTGTTTTTTGTTTCATTTGTTTTCTTATTTTCAATACGTTTTGTGGTTTAATATTTTCTCGTTTTGTTTTTTTTCTCGTGTTTTTTTTCTGTTTTTAGTTTTGCAACAAAAGGTTTACACTTCTTATTTGTCGTAGCTTCCGCATTCTAATCTCTTTTTTGTTTTTTTTTTTTATCTCTCAATCTATATAGTAAAGTAGTCACAAAAAAAAAAAACAATAAAATTTAATAATCCACAGCTAAATTATAACGATTTCTATGCAATAATGTATGTAAGTATTAGCGTAATATCAACCTAAAGCTATACACATATGTACGCCTATTCATATACATATCGCATATATATTCATATATTATATATACACATACATATATGCATGTATTGTATAAGTAAGTACTATATCCTTTCTTTTCTGACTGGTAGCTAACAATAATGTTGCCCCATTCGCATATCCGATATCTCAATCCATCGAATTTGTAATCGCTTAAATATAAATGGGATTCTCTTGGCCGGTTAAAAGGCGAAACATTGACGTGGGCATCGTTTTCATAAGAATCTGGAAATAAAATATGTATTATGTCATCATTATCATTATCATCATTATGTCATTTTATGTCATAATCTTATCTCTTTGCATCATAATTCTATCTAATCACCATCTATGATACTTGTATCTACTATTATTTTCATCTCGTCTTCTCTCACAAATTTTATCTAATCATAATATCATTTTATTTCATCTACTATAATCTTATTTCTTATTCATCTTGTTATCGCAATTTCTGTTATAATATGTTCATTGCATTTCAACTAATCTACTCACATCATAATCTCATATAATCTCATTTCCTTACATCATAATCCCATCTAATCTCATAACACTATTATCTCTACTTTACATTCATTTTATCATATTATAATCTCATATCTCATATCATATCTGAATTCCTCTCATACTACTTTCATTTTATTTTATCTCATCTTATCGCATCTCATCACATAATAACCTCATCTCATCACATAATGACCTCATCTCATCACATCATATTCTCATTTCATCACATCATAATCCCTTCTCATCACAACATAATCTCATCTCATCTCATTACATCTCATTTCAAAATACTTTCACTTCATTTTATCTCATCATCTTGTTTTATCTCATCTTCCTTCGTCACACCTCGTCTCATCTCATCTCTCTAGCTTTGTGCACTCACTCACCTCTCCCACTGATGTGGCCAACAAATTGACGATCTTCTCATGGGGCACAGCCACAACGCTTTGATTATTGATCTCAATGATGCGATGACCAACACGAACCCCTCCGCGCTCAGCGATGCCACCGCGGAGCAGGCTACAGATCTGTGGAATAGATTAATGAATGCCAGTCGATTAGTGGAAATTATTTATAATAATTGATAATTATTTCTCAGTATTTGCAGCACTCACCACGCCATTTTGAACGCTGAATCCTAGCTGATACTTGGTCTCTGGTCGTTTGATTTTCACCTCGACAACGGGAGCACAGGGCACAACTGTGAATTTGACCACGGTTTGATTTTTGGTATTCTTGATGTACGTTTGGCAGGTGGATAGCGGCAATCCGACCAGGCTCAACCCGTTGATGGCAATCAACTGATCGCCAATGTTCAATTGACCGCAACGTGCTGCCGCACCGGAACTCATTAGATTCGCAATGACAACCGTGGGCAGCATTGAGCCCCAGCCGCTTTCAACAATGACAACGCCAAGTATTTCGCCTTTGGCCTTGGGAACAACAACTTCCTTTTGTAGCTCTTTTTTGGCAAAGATCTCGAGCTCATCGCCAAAGATCTCCTGGCTATTGAGCACCTCTTGATAATCCATTTCCTTCACAAAACGATGATCCTCAATGCCATTGGCCTTTAAAAATTCCATATATGCCACCTGAAAGGCTTGACCAATCGATTGGGCTATAAATTGAGCTTCATCGCTTTCAAAAACGTGACATATCATTTTGGGCGTACGATTCGGTTTGGGCGCATCGTCAATATCCTGGGGAACGAAGCGACGACGGGCCATCAATACAACCAAATCCCCAATATCCGCGATATAGGATATGGTACGCAATGCATGATCCATCATGATCTCCTTTAGATCGGTATTCAGTACCATTATCTTTTCCGTCGATATGAATAGATCCACCTCGGTGCTTGGCTGTACATCGCCATCGGGGGCCTGCGTTGAATAAATTATAAATAAATTAATGAAGAGTGAACAAGTGAAGTGAGGAAATATATTCATGATTTAACATAAACGATGCAGATGCAAATATTTGCTAATTTTTATTATAAGATTTTCATTTATTTTTTGCATTCATATTTGTTTATTAATTAACTAGTTATTATTAGTATATGTAAAACTTATTGTTTTTTTTTTTTTTTATTGATTTAAAGCACAAGGATAAACAGAAAAATGTCATCAATATTTTGGCAAATTAGATTAAAAAATGATTCATTTCATTTTATTTCATTTCATCTCTAATGTTCAATTGCAACTTACCAGGGCCTATGGCATACGAATTTAGTTATCGATTGTGAGTGTTGGTTTTGCATGGCGATACGTGGATTCATTTAGTTAGCATTTATTCATCACATTCGTTACACAGATGCGAATACGAATACGAATACAAATACAAGTACGAATACGAATACGAACGAATACAGTTAAGGAGCAGAGCAGTTTTTGTTGAGTTGAGTTGAATTAATTTAATTTAATTCAATTTGTTTTGTTTTGTTTTGTTTTGTTTTTTTTTTGAATATGATTTGTAGGTGCGTGGCAAATCAAATGCATGAAAATATAATAAAAAATATTTGATATATGAGTTTTATAGATTTTAAATGTACGAAAGTTACGAATAGTATCAAAAAACTATGTTAACTACTTATGGCAACTGGCTCTGGGATGATATGATGGTTCTTATGAAATATATTGGCAAAGGGATTTCAATTCATCATTTTTAATTCAATACATTTAAATAGCTTTTTAATTTTGTTTATCTATAAAGTTTGGAGTGCGCATCACAAGTTTATTAAAATTGATCAAAGTTTTTTTTTAATTTATTTTATAGTTTAATTTCATTTGAAATTTAAACAATTATGGAAAAATGTTTATTATGAATTGGAATTTTTTGTTGTTGTTTTTGACAATATTATTTCTGAGATGCGCACATGGATTTATAGAGAGCAGGATATAACGGGATACTACAAATCAATAAAATGTTAAAAACTAAACTCTAAGTATGTATGTTTGTGTGTGTGTGTATATATATATATATATATATATATATATATACACAATGCAAACGTTACCTTGATCCGAGATACGGCTTCCTCGGCCTGCATCATCCGCGTCGACTTGGTCGGTTGGCCCTCACAGACCAGCTGCGTAGAGCCCAAGTATTTGGCGCGGAATAGAACCCCCTCGATAAGCACTGCACCGCCTATTGCCAAAATGTTGACAAATGTTGTTGTTGATTTTGGTAAGATGAAGAAATAGATTAGTCCAGTTCAGTCAAAAGGTTTTCATTTATTTTTCAAGTGTATTTTGCGTATATATATATTTGTTTGTTTATAGTATATCATGTGTGTGTGTGCGTATGTGTATGTGTAAGTGAGAGTGTATTTTTATTTTCGTCTCAAGTTCAAGGGGTATCACATAAGAAAAATCATATTTGATCTATCAAAGGAATTTTTATATCATCGTCCCAGTTATTAATTTAATTTTTGATTCTGATTAAAAATATGGGAATTGAATGAATTTTGTTTTAATAATAATAATAAATTAATTTACTTTTATGAAAATTTTAATTCTGTATGTTCATACAATTCAATACAAATAGCAAGTCATATTTTCAGCGCCGAAAAGTATCCTATAGATATAGTATATGCTTATAAGATACATGCCACTGTAGAATTAATTTAAAATTACAAATTGGAATAAAGAAATTCAAAATTAATTTTTAATTATGTTTGGCACAATGTCATACCCTGGAACTTGTTAATTGTTGTTGTATTTTGAATTTGTTGGGCATGTGTGTTGTTTATGTTATAATTGTTGTAACTTGTTTCATACTATAATACATATTGGAATTGTATCTTACAAAGTATTGTACACATACACAGACACAGTAAAATGAACGAACGAACGAACGAACGATGCATGCAATAAAACGCAAATTTGGCAATAAAATATGCGAAAGATTATAGAAAATATATATAAATAGATATATAAATACGATTAGAAAATTTCGTTTTTTTGTTTTAGCTCTTTACAATTATTATTAATAAATGCCCTGCAAGTTACGTAAGTTTGTATACAATAAAGCTGATTAAATACTCTTGCAGATAGTCTTAAATATTGACATTAAAAATAAAACATAAAATATTATGTATATTTATCTCCGATTTAAAAAAGAATTTTATACTTTGCTCTTTACTATTTTTTGCATTTCTCAAAATTTATTATATTTCTTCAGATTTCGTTAATATTTGAGGGCAATCGGAAAATGTTTCTTTGTGGAACAAATTTGTGTAAAATTTTGTGTATTTATTATTTATTTTATTTATTTATTTTTCCACTTTAGATACGGAATTTACGTATTTAATTAACCAATTTATAATATTTCTTTTGTAAAATGATTCTTATTGATTTTTGGTTAAATGAAAGATTCTTTGTATAATTTCACATATATGTACATACATACATATACAAATGTACTTAGAAGAGTATTCTGCAAGGGTATTTGCACTTCGGTTTGCCAAAAGTGTTGTACCATAAATACATATTATATTTCACAATCATGTGGCTCTTGCTGTTGCTGCTGTGGCACGCCAAAAAGTATGCTACACTTTTGGTATGAAAGGACACAGCACCAACAACAAGGAGCCAATCACAACAATATACGACTTTCAACATACAAACATATACATATATACAACATATATGATTTATATGGGGTATAGACAGACAGACATACATACACAGGTATGGTATATATTGTACATACATACGCATATGTTTGCGCTCGCTTTTCATACTTATATAGTATTATAATATTAACTAATTATACTTGTATTCACACTAAAATTGCAACAATTGAACGAAGGTTAAACCCAAAGCATTTACCTTCTTTGCTCTTACTCTTTTTCACTTTTTTCTCGCCGCTGTTGCTGTTGCTGCCGGCGCCACTGCCGATGCTATTGTTGCTTCCGATTGCAACATTGTTGTTGTTGTTGTTGTTGCTGTTGCTGCTGTTGCTGTTGTTATTGTTGCTGCTGCTGGTGTTGCTATTGTTATTGTTGTTGTTGCTATTGTTGCTGCTATTATTATTGCTGCTATTGTTGCTGCCATTGGTGCTACTGTTGCCATTATTAATAACTGGATTAACGCTCAACCCACTGGCCATGCCATTCATGCTGCTGCCATTCTCCCCATCTAGCTTGGGGATTGCCGACATCGAGCGCTCTGAGTCGCCGCCATTGTTGGGACTGCCAATGACGGGTGGCAGTGTGGCGGCAGCGGCAGCGGCAACAACCGCGGAGGCAACAACATCAGCTGACGTTGCAGCCGTAATGCCACACACATCATGGCCAACAACAACATTGGATAATTTTGTGGGCGATTTGTTGCTATGCTCCGACGAGCTGCGCGAATTCGCTCGCTGTACGGCGCCAACACCAACACCAACACCAACGCCAACGCCAACACCAACTCCACCGCTAACCAAATCCAATAGCTTGCCAGCGCTGGCGCCATTATTGCTAATCCCATTGGTGTTCTTGGGCGGAATGCGCGGCGGCAATTCGGGTGTGGAGCTAAGCAACGCATTGTAACCGTTGCGTGTCTTGGTGCTTGGCAATTGCTGCTGCTTGGGTGAGATTTTTGATAGCAACGAACTGCGCGGCTTACGCTCCCAACTTTTATTCTCATCGTAGTAGCCCTGATCGTCGAGGCGCTGATGGCCCAGTAGACGATCCGTTTCGAGATCCGTGTCAACATCCTCCTCGTCGGCACTATGATTCTTCGAATGATTGCCGGAGCTGGAGTCTAACAGCGCCTTTCCGGCGCCACCATCCAAATGCCGCGACAGCCAGATGGGTGAATTCATCACAGGCGAAGCCAAGGGCGAGGGCGACCGTTGCACCGGCTGCATGCTGCTTCGGTCAGGTATTGGCGGCGGCAATCGCTCGCTGCCCATGCCACAGCCGCTACCACTGCCACTGCCACTGCCACTGCCGCTGCCACAGCCGCTTCCAATGCCATTGCTGCTGCAGTTGCTGCCAGTGCTGTGTGGCATTGCAACTCCCATACAGGCGGTGGGTGAGCTGCGCTGCAGCGTCGCACCCATTGACGCATTCAGCGGCGTGTGCTTGCCACCTTGGCCGGTGCTTTGGAGTAGATCAACATCACAATTGGGCTTACGATGCGGCGCCGGCGCTGGCGGAGGTGGCGTCATTTGGACCATGTCTGGACGATGAAAAACGCCTGTAAAACAATAAAAAAAATATTTACATTATATGCTTTTCACTCAATTCTCAATTTGATCGTTAAAATTTTATTATTTAAATAAATATATATTTTTTAAAATTGTATTTTACTTCTCATGTTTTTCCTTTTTTTAGGTTTCTTTGATTTTGTTGATTGAAATTAATCTATTTCCTTGTCTGTTTACTTTTGTTTTATTGTTTAAAAATCTGAATTTGATTAACATTTATTTATTCTAATATTTAATATCTGAGTTTTCATCTGACAATTTTTTTTATTTTTTTTTTTTTGGTAATATTTCAATCTTAAAGAAAGCTTACTTTGTTTCGTAATGTCAAATGTCTTTCAATCTGTATTTTTTTATTTTTTGTTTTTTTCCAGTGTTTTTTCCAGCACATTGTACTAACTGAATAATTCTAGCCTATTCTATCCCATTTGATATTTGGTTTTAAATATTATATTTTAGAATTTTCTACTTTCATCTCTTTCTTGTTTATTTAATTCACCCATTAACTTGATATATTGATGACAATCTTCACTTACTGATGGAGTAAAGCGAGTCCAGCTCTGGATCAATGTTTTTGAACACTTTACTGTTGCTGTTGCTGCTGGGGCTCTGGCCAAGTTGCTCGCGTTGCTGTTGTGGCAGTTGTTGCTGTTGCTGTTGTTGTTGTTGTTGTTGCTGCTGCTGCTTAAGCAACCCGTTACTTGGACTTGCATGGCTCAACTGATGACCAATTCCATTGCTGTCCGTTGTGGAGGCAGTCAGGTTATGCATGCTGTTAATGCTATTGTTGGTCGAGATGCGTTTCATGTCCATCAATATGGATATGCCACCGCTGCCACCAATGCTGGTGCTGGTGGCGCTGAGACTGTTTTGACTTTGAATTTGAATTTGTTGATCTTGTCCTTGTCCTTGTCCTTGCCCTTGTCCTTGCCCATGACCTTGCCCTTGTCCCTGTACCTGCACCTGTACCTGTACTTGCACCTGTCCCTGTCCCTGCCCCTGTGCCAGTGATTGACTTTGAGCTATTTGCGCCAATTGTTGCTGTTGTTGTTGCTGGTTCTTATTGTTATTGTTCTCCGTGTCGCTGGTGTGGCCAGAGGAGAGGCCATCCTCCAGCACGGGCATGGCTGAGGCATAGAATTTGGCATAGTTCGAACAGGATGTCGATACGCCGCCGTTCATCTCACCAGATAGGCCTAATCACAATGCAAAGGATTTAGAATTAGTTAAATGCATTCAACAGATTTTTATGAATATGAACTCACTATCTAAATCGCCACAATTGGAGTCATAATCGGTGGTCTCCGGCGAATAGCGATAGTTGTGGCCGCCGGTATTGATGCCACCGCCAATGCTCTGGCCAATGTTTTGTCCCAGGCCGCTGCCGCTGCCGGTGCTCAACAATTGGTTATGATTTGAGCCATCTTGTTCGCCTTCCCGTTCGCCGCTGCTGCGACTCGTCGAATCCAGAAAGAAGTCAAAGTCTCGCATCAACGGACTGCCGCTATGATAACGCGGCAGCTGCGCTGGTCGTGATTGTAGCTGCGCCTGGAACTGCAGCTGCGACATAAGCTGCGGCTGTGTGAAGGCGCCATAGACGTGGCGCTCAGATGTTGCTGGTTGTTGCAATTGTTGTTGCTGCTGTTGTTGCTGCTGCTGCTGTTGGATTCGATACTCGTGCTCGATTGGTTCCTCTTCCTCGTCGACCTCTTCATTCTCGTCATCTTCCTCCTCCTCATCCTCGAGCTCTTCCTCGTCACGCTCAAAATTACTGTGAAATTCGTACTGTATATCCTAAATAAATATTTAAATTGATTAAAACGAAATGTAAATATTGATAGCAGTTGTTTTTTTTGTATTTGTTTTTTTTTTGATTTATTTTTAACCTCTTTCTTTGTTTCTTGTTCTTTTTTCTTTAATGAACTAATTACTTAAATGCAATATTTCTAGTTTAACCGAGATCTCTTGGTCTCTCTTTCTGTCTCTTTTTCTCAATCTATCTCCATCACTCAATGTGGCATACTTACAATGCTATCAACATCGCTGCCATTCTCCATGATTGGCTGCTCATCATTCGAGGGGCACTTGAAGAACTCCTCCAACACTTTGCGCGTCTCAGAGAACTCGTAGAGGTAATCGAATGTCGAGGATTTCGTGTGCAGGCTTAAAGGGCCGGGGGCAATGGCTGTGGAGCCGGCTGTTGAGGTGTTACCAGCAACTGTTGTTGTTATTGCCGCTGGTGCTGGTGCTGTTGCTGTTCCTGTTGCTGCTGCTGCTGTTGCTGCTGTTGCTGTTACTGTTATTGTTGTAGGCGTTGCTGTGGGTGGTGGTGTAACAGCGGCACAACTCGCCAATTCATTGGGCGTGGCGATAACGGCGCCCTCGGGCGTAGTCAGATCGGATATGGTACCAATTTCGGAGACATCATTGCTGGTATCCTCGGCATTGTTGTCGCTAGATGTGGGCTTGTTGTTGTAGTTGTTGCTATGATTGCTGTTGTTGTTGTAGAGCTGTTGCTGCTGTAGCTGTAGCTGTTGCTGTTGCTGCTGCTGTTGCTGCTGTTGTGAGGGAGAGTTGCTGCGCAGTTCACGCGGTGGTGACAAAATGCGCTGTAAGACAATGTAATGTTTATGCTTATCAAAGATCTATAGATACAGTATCGATAGTTTTATCGATATTATCGATTTTCATTTAGATTAATGTTGCGCTAGTTTTTTGTTTTTTTTTTTTTGTAATTGATTTTAGTTGCAGCATAAAAGTTGTTTCTATATTGCAACTATCGAAACTATCGATATTAATTACGATAGGAATTTACCTGTGGAAAGCCCGGACGTATTGGATACGCCTGCGACTGTTGCGGTGGCTGACACTGGGCAAGTGCGGCACGTGCCGCTGTCTTTTGCAACGAGCTGCCGCTATTTGTTGTATTGCAGCTTATTGCTGCTACAGCGGCCATAGTTGGTGTTGGTGTTGGTGTCGCCGTTGACGTTGAAGCTGCTGCTGCAGCTGCTGAAGCTGAGGCGGCCGCTACTGCCACTGCTGTTGCCATTTCCTGACCAACCGGTGGTGCGATTTCGTCCGCTGCTAAGCCTGCGCCTGGGCTGCTGCTGTTGCTGCTGTTGGTGGCAACACCAATGCGTCTCGGCGAGCCCTCGTACTCTATACAACAACAACAAAAAAAAAAAAGAGAAGAAGCGATAAGTATACCCCAAATAAATATAAACATGTTAATAGACAGACGGAGAGGCACTACATACTGCAAATACTGTATACTGTATGTACATACAGGGGGACTGGGTCATTTATTTAACGTGACGTGTTCCACAATATGGGATTACAACCACGGTGCCCGTATATGCACAATTGTACATATGGCACATGGAGTCTGGTTTAAGCGCCAACTAACGCCCCTTGGTGACAAAAGTCACTTTGGTACCAATTGAATGCCCGTTGTCGGCCGTGCATTCCTCCTTGGTGGGGAGCGAGACGTATCCAGACATCTCTACTAATCTTGGGTCACAGCACCCGGTTGACAACTGTATGTACATACAGAAGAACTTTTATTATTCGGTGTGCCATCTTACCTATGATGCCGTGTCGCGACTCCACGGCCAGCGTGTAGTTGCGCTCCAATTGCCAGGTGTCGGTTGGTAGCTTGTGCTCTCGCTCCCGGTCCCGGTCCCGCTCTCGATCCCGCTCTCGATCCCGATCCCGATCCCGATAGGATGCGACGCCATCGTCGAGCAGGCGGCGTGTGTGCGGCTCGAGCATAAAGTGCGAACGGACTTGGTTTTGAGATTTGTCAACAATTTGCGGCTTGCTGTTGCACTTGTTCTCTTCTCTATCTCTGTCTCTGTCTCTATCTCTTTCCCTGTCTCTATCTCTTTCTCTATCTCTGTCTCTGTCTAAGGTATTGGCTTCTGTTGTAACGCGTAGATCTGTGAGGAAGAACAGGAAAATGCCATAAGAATTGATCTTTTTTTTTAATTTTATAGTTAATTATTTTTATTACATTTTGTCATAAATTTTAATTCTATTGTTATTCTGGTGTAAATGTATATACACAATTGAGATTGAGAATCGGATTGGTCAGTTGTTTTGTGGCATTTACTGAGTCATTAATCTGACAACATGGGATGCCAATTAATTGAAGTTAATTAATTTCATCCGCTCTCCAACGCTTTTTGGCCAACATTCGTGAAGAACGCGTTCAGCTGTGCTTCTGCCCAAATTCATCTACAATACTATTTTTGCCATTGTGACCTGTTTAATGCGTATTTATCTATGTATGTATGTACAATATATATGTATATGTATTGGCAGTATACTTCATTACGCATGATTTGCAATTCAATTACCCAGCCGTACATACATACAACTATATATAAATATACATATACACACGTATATGCATACAATCCCTCCATTGGCCATAAAGTTGCGGCCACTTGGCCAAAGGTGAAAGCTGAAAGCCGAAAGCTCTTCATACAGCAAATGGCGACATACACTTACAACCACAAATTGCGGCTTTTCCTTGCCGTGAATGGCCTGGACACGTCTAGAAGTTGGCTTAAACATACATACATACATATACCATACACATACAGCCCATAGCAATCGAATTTATTGTTCACTGCATTTTCTATCTTTATTAAGCACAAATGTATTCCAATCAAGCGTAAAGTTATTCTTCGATTTATGATTAAAGCGGAATGTGAAGATTTTAATTTGCCGCCAATTCAAACATTTCTTCTATAACGCTTTCCTATTTATTTGAAAAACAAAACCTTTTTAAATATTGTAAATAAATCACTAATGCAAGACGAAGCCTTCGGAGTGTATATATATTTAAAGAAAGTTAAATTTCCATGATAAAAACATGAGCTTTTATCATGGAAATTTAATTAATTTAAATAGAAGCATTTTTATAGTCAAAGGAAACTAAAGAAATTGTTTGATCATTGGCAAAGCTTTGAAGAAGCTTGTTAGGCTGAGTTTTTTTTTTCATCTCTTTCGTTTAAGGCTTAAAGCTTCATTACTTACGCTGCCAACTCTCTCCCGTCTCAGCCGTTGTGTAGCCATCCACGAACGTCTCATTGGCAATGCCATTGATAAGCCGATGCTCCCGATCCTCCACATTGTCATGTCGCTTGCGTTGATGCTGTTGCTGTTGCCGCTGCTGTTGATGTTGCTGCTGCTGCTGCTGCTGTTGATGTTGCTGCTGCTGTTGATGTTGCTGCTGTTTCTGCTGTTGATTTTGCACTGTCGCCTGGTGGCTAAAGTGATTATCACGTGCTACGTGCACGCCCTGCAGCTGTAAATGTTGTTGCTGTTCTAGCAACAGTTGCTCACGGTCCCGTTCCCGTTCTCGTTCCCTTTCGCGCTCCTCACGAAGGCGCAGCTTTCGCTGCTCCCGTGGCTCCCAATCAGCAATGTGCTGATCCAGCGAGGATTTGCTGCCATATAAATAGTGACTGGACAGCGGTATTAGACCCTCGGAGCAGGCATTGCTGCCAACCGTTGACGATTGTTGCTGCTGCTGCTGCTGCTGCTGCTGCTGTGTACCATTGGAGGACAAATGGCGGTTGATTGGACTATGACCGACATGCAACATGTGAGGGGGCTGATGCGTCGCTGCCTGTCGCTGCGTTATGCTGTACAATTGTGGCGCCAACTGTTCCCGCTGCTGATGATAGGCGCGTCGCGATGAGGCATGCATTTGTGGTTGATCTTGCTGCTGTTGCTGGTGGTGTTGCTGTTGTTGTTGCTGCTGCTGCTGGTGTTGTAGCTGCTGCTGCTGATGCTCCTCACTGTAATCTGTGGACGTGTGGAGTAACGCACTGGCACGTGGCGCTGCTGACTCCCAATAGTTTTCCTTGATGAACGGATTCTGATTATTCTGGGTGTTGCTGTTGCCATTGTTGCTAACGTTCATGTTGCTGTTGCCATTATGCAGTGCATGATGTTGCTGCCGGGCGCCTGATATGGCACTGCTCCTTTTACGTGGCATATCCGTATAGCTGTGGCCACGCCTACTCTCTTCCGTGTGATAGTAAAAAGTCGCAGGATAGGCAGCTGGTGGCACTTCCTCTTCGATTAGCTCCTGCTCTTCCTGCAAGTCATCAGCTTCGGCCAAAATAATGGCATCCACGTCCAGATCCCCGTCAATATCCGCTCGGCCGCTATGCGCCGGCAACAATGTCGGCGGTGTTGGTGGCGTCAACGGTGCGCAGAGAAAGGGATTTGTGGATATTCGCGGTGTGACAGAAGACAACGATTCCGAGGAATGCGATGAGGCCGAGTGCGGTGGCGGTGATTGTGTGATTATGTTAACGCTTCTGTAATAGTTGGGCGTGGCAATGGGTATGCTGCCAATAGTTGTCTTTGCTCCGGCTGATGTTCCTGTAATGCTGCTGCTGTTAAGACTTAAATCGGCGATGGTTTCATGCTGCTGCTGCTGCTGCTGTTGTTGCTGTCTGCTACCGTTGTTGCTGCTGTGTGGCGATTGTTGTTGCTGTTGGTTAAGCTGCTGTTGCTGTTGCTGCTGCTGCTGCTGCTTGGGACGGCACTTGGGAAAGAGCAAATTAATTTGATCGTTAAGTGGCGGCGATGGCGACAGCAGCGCCTGGGATAAATTGAGCGGCTGATGTTGCTGTTGCTGTTGGTAGCTGCTGTTGCTATTGGTATTGGAAATGGAATTGTTGCTATCGCATTCGTGTTCTATGCCATTTAGCGCGTAATAGCTATGCGGTTGACCTGTTGCTGCTGTTACTGTCTGCAAGCGCTGGTAACTACTGTTGCAGTTGCTGTTGCCGTTGCCGTTGCTGTTGCTGTTACTATTGCTGCTATTACTACTGTTGCTGCTGCCAACGTTGGCTGTGTTGCGGTGGGGCTGCTGCAATTGATGTTGCTGCGGAAGCTGTTGCTGTTGCTGTAGTTGTTGCTGTTGCTGTTGCTGTTGCTGCTGCTGATGTTGGTGATGATGATGGTGATGATAATGATTATTGCTACTAGTTGTTTGTCCAGCAGCCAATGTTGTCAATGTTGTGCTGACCATTATTGTTGCCAATAAACTGCAAAGAGACACACAAAACAAGAACATCAACAATAAGAAACTTTAAATGTCATTCTGCTGCATATTTTATATTAACGCCAACTGTCAAGTGGACGGCAATTTTAACCCTCTTCCCCCCCTCAACGCCCCTCAACAACTCTCTTCACACGTTGCCTGCTTATACGCTTAACAACCCGTCGCCTGTTGTTTTAATAAATGTATGCACAATGTCAACCTTTGTCATGTCCGACCAGCAATAGGCGTGACAGTAATGAGTTCTGCCGTGGCCACTGCTCTTGTTGCTGTTGCTGCTGTTGTTTCCGTTGCTGTTGTTGTTGTTGCTGCTGGTGGCACAACTATATTGACTACTGAGACAACAAATGGCAGTTGCGATTCTGCTTAATAAAGAAAATGACCTTTCGCACTCTAAAATAATTATTTTTTATTTATTTTTTGAAATAAAATTAATCTTTTTTTAATCATGAATCAAATCTTCTGCATTAGTTGCTAGAACCATTTGAGAATTTTAAGTCTTGATTTTCTAAAAGCTACAAATAATACAAATAAGTGTTGTATGTTATAGTATGAAATATTCAGTTTTGCTGCATATTAGGCAATTCAATTAATATTTTTATTATTAATATGCATTTATGATATGAAATATTATATTTTATAATTTGTAATTTATAGGAAATTACGTTAAACACAAATACAAATTGTATCAATTGAAAAAATATATTCTGCTATTTTTTAAAGAAACATTTATGCAATTTTATTGTTTCAACTTTGTAATGGATTTAAACAGCAGTTACATAGTTTATAATCATGAAATTAAAAAATATTAAAATTATTTATTATTATAACGGTGACTTTAGTATGGAAGAGAATTTATGAAAGGAAACTAAACAATTTGTTAACATGTGTCAAAAATAATAGAAGATATTTTTAAATTATAAATTTACACAAATTCATTCAAGTTAGTAATTTAAGTAAGTGAATAAATTTTATTTGAATACACTAGTTATAATCGCAGTAAATACAAAACTAACAATTAAAGTAAATAAGGAAAAAAAGAAATTGAGTCAAAATAAAAAATAAATAAATAATATTAAAAAGAACGAAAACAATTTCAATTTTTCTAAATTAACAAAAAGTACAATATAAACATTTTTTTATTTAAAAATATTAAAGCACTAAAATTTATATTTTCCTTAATTGGAATTCAATTTGAAGTTTCAGGTTTTGCATAGATAAAGCACTCTACTCCGTTGCGATCATATTTAAGCGGACTAGAGTGTAGTTACAATATAATAAAATTGTTTCAAACAATTTCCATAGCGTTGCTTGGCTTTAAGTATGAATACGCACCTTAAAGTTAAGGGAACAACTAGCGCATCCATGGGTTATCAACACCCATTTCCCTTACCCGGTTATCAACACCCATATCCCTTACCCGATCCGACATGGCTTCTGGGTCGTCCTTTACCGTTATGCTAATGTATGCGGTGTGTAGTGTTTGTGCCTGGGGCTTAAAATATTTTCCCAACAATCAAACTAAAAATTTCGAAAAAGATTAACAAAAAATGAAATGCAAAAATAAATAAATAAAAGAGGAAATAAAAAAGTTGAGGTAGAAGAAGAAATGGGAAGGTAACTGAAATATCCACAAGGCAATACATTGGGTTGGGGGAGGTATGTGTGTGAGGAGGAGGTGTGTGTGTGTATGTGTGTGTATGTTAAGCCGTATCCTTGCTTGTTGCTATCGCTGTCGTTGTGCGTCTAGCAACACTTTGTGTGCTCATATGGAAAATATGTTTTCGTTTTTTGGAATGCCACACAACAGAACACAACAGACTGCTGAGCTGTGTAGGGGGCTAAACGATTCCAAGGAATTTGGAGTACAGACTACGGAATATGGTATACGGAGTACGGAGTACGGAGTACCGAGTACGGAGAGGCATGGAGTATTCGAATTCATATTCGTATGCGGCTCATTCGCTTCGTTTGGCATTAGGATACGTTTGCAATGCAGAGCCTTGTGTATGTGAAATCGCAGGGAATAACGTTTGGGGACAGGTTTTGGGGTAGAGCACCAGCTGCCAGTCGCCCAAAAATCTACACAAAATAGCTAACAAGGTATGACATCAAGGATATTAAGGCAGTTGATATGTATATGGTGTAGTGCTGGCAACATTTTGTTAACGGCTTCAAACCAACCAACCAACAAACAGGCAAGCACGGCAAACACGGCAAGCACGGTAAACTAGGCAAACATTTTCATTGCTTGACATTTATGCGCTCTGTATGCTGTCCATGTCCATCTTGTCAACGCCTGTCCGTTATACAGCACCTCTTACCCCATACACCTTACCCGTTATCCGTTATCCGTTACCCGTTACCCGTTACCCGTAATCCATTAGAATGCTAGAAAGCATCCAGTATCTGTTGGCCCCCAGTGCAGCTGTAAGCCATCTATATGACACTCCATTCATCTACACGCATCTTTGCTATGGCTCGTCAGGCAACTTTCGTAGCTGCTAACAGGCA
Organism: Mulgravea parasiatica; assembly: GCA_037075045.1. Taxonomy (NCBI): domain Eukaryota; kingdom Metazoa; phylum Arthropoda; class Insecta; order Diptera; family Drosophilidae; genus Mulgravea; species Mulgravea parasiatica. Next base: position 18,600 of record JBAMCR010000248.1, on the reverse strand, counting down.
ACCGGCAACTGGCAACTGGCAACAGGCCACTGGTAACTGGCAACTGGAAACTGGCAACTCGTATCGGAAATCTTCGTATCATTCCTCGTCCTCAAAGTCTCACATGCTCATTGCTCGCATCTAGATCAATCTGTCGCTTCAAATCCGTTTACTGTTTCGTCCTTTGTGTTGTGCTCATCGCTCAGCAGCTGCCTGTTGCCGTTTTGCCAGGATGTTTTGCTTGTCAGTGTCCTTTGGCATGTGCATGTGTGTGTGGGTGTATGTGTGCGAGGTGTATGAGTATATGTGCTGCATTCTTGTTGTCATTCTTTTTTTTTGTCTGTCTTTGTCTGTTTTAAGCAGCCTCTGCCAAAAGCCTGTGAAAGGATTAAAAGGGCGGTGCTTTGTGTGTGCGTGTATGTATGTACATGTACATGTGTGTGTTATGCTCTATGTATTTCCCTTTGACCCTGTCACAGCTTTCAGCCATACGAATTAAAATCAGTTGAAAGCGTAATTTTCGATCGTCAAGCATTTATTATCAGAATTTATGATCATTTCAAACATATTCCTTTCCGCCAACATGAAGACACACACACACATACACGTATGATAAATATGTATGTATGTAGAATATATACATACATTTCGCTCGTATCGTCCTTGTGAATGTTCGTCTAACTCCTTGTCAGATGCAGAATTAAGTTTTAATTTCAACATGAGGATGCAGCTGTCGCTGGTCGCTCAGTGCACAGTGGTTGGAATAAACTATTTTTGTCATAAAATAATTTAAAAATAAATTTTAAATTCTTTAAGCCAAAAATGTGAGAAGGTAATTGAATTAGATGATAATGTATATTTAATTTTTTTTTGCTTCTTGACGCATTTACAAAATCTTTAAACTCTTTGTATAAAGTTTCATTTCAAAAAATTGTTTTTTACCAACTTTTTTAACTGAATAATACATTTATATTGAATTTTTTTAAATATTATTATTATTTATTATATAATGCATTACAATTATATATTATATTTTATATTATTAATATTATTATTACATGGGACTGCTTCAAAAAGTAATTTCTATCAACACCTTCTTATGTAAACACTAATTTTTTCAAACTTTATTGAAAAGCTAGGTTTCCTTTAATTCGTGAAAATTCGTAAAAATGACATTTTTGTATTGAAAACGTCAGCTATGGTGTCCATAGTGCGATGCAGAAAGGGACGAAGCAAGGGTCAGCTGTCGAGTCCTTGAAGTTTCATTAAGTTAATGTCCGTTTAAGCGACATATTGCTCGACTCTTGAAATATTTAAAATTCATTACACTCGAAGCTATTTAAATGCATAACTGCAAAATCAAATATGAAATGCATACCGAACTTCGAATACTCTAACATTATGCGAAATATTTTGAGGAGGGGAAATAAAAGATTTACAAAATTAAACATGATAAAATGTAAATTCTTCGGCAATTGCGAATTTTCGTAGCTTAATTGTTTTCCTTTTGATTTCTGCCAGTGTAATAACAGTTTTATTAACTCATGGCGGTCGGTGCTGGGCGACAAGCGGCATGAGGCAGTCATAATAGCCGCTATAATGTGCACTAACTGGTGGCCAGTGCAATGAATCAAAATCAATTGCAAGTTACAACTGCCATTAGCCACATGCGCCAGGCCCAAGTCTGAATTGTAGTTGGCGGGTGGCGGGTGGCAGGTGGCGGTTGGTGGGTGATGGTTGTTGGGTGACAGTTGGCTTGTTGGGTTGGTGGGGGCGTGTGGGAGACTGGGCAGCTACTATCGTCATTACGGTCACATTGTGGCTGGATAATGCTTGTTGGTGCCGTTAGCCAGGGTGAGGCGGAGGCAATTACGCCTGCCTGATGACATTTATTATGCAAAAATACAAAAAAAAAAAACCAACAAAACAAAAAAAAATACCAAAAAAAAACTACCAAAAGCAAAAAAAAAAAGAAACGAAAATTACAAAAAACAGTGGCCAGTTATGTGGCGAGACAGACAGATGGCATTTGGACCATCGTGCGAGCGAGATAAATGATGCACACAGTCCACACTGACCAAATGCACGCGAGGGTGGCACACAATTATAGCATTAGGGTGACCCACGATGGCGTTAGCCGCCGGTTGATGCGGTGCCATTGTAACTGAGGGCCACTTCCTGACGATTGCATGCCGGACTCTATGAAAATGAAACATGCAATTTATTTTAACCTAAATTTTCATTTCGCAATTATCCGAAATGCAATGCGCCTACGGGTAAACTGAATCAATAACCTACACATATATATGCATTTATAGTAGTATGTATGTATGTATGTATATATTAGTGTAAATACATACATATGCATGTATATTTCCATTTAAATGATTATCAACTTATTGTACGAGCACATACAAAAGTCAATAGCGATCACCCTGACGGAGTTAACGTGTGATTCAAGTGGGGTTTTATGTATTATAAGTCAGTTTTTATCTGGAGAATTAGTTATAATTGCGTCCTTTGTTATTAATACAATGAACTTTAACCCGTTCCCCGCTTCCTCTAAATTTATACCACATACAAAATTATTTAGTTACTTTTAAAAATGGTGGGAAAGCTTTTGGCATTGTTATTTATCATGTGTATACATACAGATATGGTATATACATATATACATGCATACATGTTTGTTGTGAATCTTTTTTTTTTTTATTTCTTTTTAAAATTTTTGTAATTTATATGGGGCATTCTTTGTTACCTCGGAAATCTCTCTTGTCCAAAAAGTGAAGTGTCTGAAAAACTTCGCTTTGGTCTCATTTTAAAGCTACGTCAATGTATTTTTGTTACGACTATGGCGTTTTTGGGAAAACCAATATGGCGGATCCAATATGGTGTCCGGAAACTGAAAGAATATAGTTTTCAAGGGCAATATCGCGGTATTTTTTTATGAAATCTAATTTTTTTCAGTTTTTCGTAACAAATATGTACTGAGCACATCAAAATTGAAGATGGGGGAATCCAATATGGCCGCCAAATGTAACAAAATTTTCGAAAATTATGATTTTTAAACATTGTCATAAATAAATATAAATATTATAAATTATAATTTCCCGCATATGTATTTATATATGAATATTCTTGCCATTAAATGAAAAAATATACTCGTATGTTCTAGGCTTTTGTGATATTTTTTTTATTATTTAATTGAATAAATATTTGGATAAATACCTGGGCTTAATTATAATACGATAATCGTATGCTCTTACTTAATTTAACAATGAAATGACAATTTTTCTTTTTCGTTTTATGTTTTATGATTTTTTTTTTTTTATTGTTGGCCAGCTAATGCGAATTACATTGTTCGGCGGATCAACATTTTGCCCTGCCCCGCCTTATGTTAATTTTTTGGCAACTCTTGTTAGGCGGATTTAATATTATTTAAGCCGTTTGCTTTTCAATTAACAGGCAGCAGAAAGTTTTTAAGCGCTTTTGGCCACGTGTAAAGATTAATTAACAGCTGCATCAATGCGTTTCTATCCACCGAGTGAGGTGCCACCGAGAGGTAAATTCAACAGAAGAAGCCAGGTGTTGTTTTTTTTATTTTTTATTTTTTTACGGTGTGGGGGGAGGGGAATATAAATAACAATATATTGTAAATTGTAAGTAGTAAGCTACCGAGTACTCTTTGAAAACCGCTCGTTAAGCGGATTTGAGTGCAATGCGTCAAAATGCAGCAATTTGGGTTAAAAACCATTTTGGCTAAGAAAATAAACAGCAACAACTGCAATGGCCAACACAAACACATCTTCCATACAAAACAAAATTCTGAAATTTGAGCACACCGACTGTTAAATACTCTTGCAAAGTTTTTCACTTTCCTTAAAAATTTTAATACATGGCATTCAATAGTGGGCAATTTTGTATAAGTGCGAGTATATGCACATACATATAACATATACATAAATATATATAACATATTCTTTTGGATGTGTATGTATGTGTGTTTTGTATAGATGTACATACTAGGATTAACTTAAAAAATAAAAATGTTAAAAATTATTATAAAAACAAAGCACACGCAAAGTTTCTTCAGGATATTCTTAAGACACATACTCTAAATATGTATGTATGTGTGTATGTACATCTGTGTATGTGCTCGAGTGTATGTATGCATTCACATGTCCTCTGGATGTAACAAATTTCATAGGGTATAGTGAAAAGCAAAATGACAAAGCGCACGAGAGAGAGGGAGAGAGAGAGGGAGAGAGAGAGAGAGAGAGTATGTAATGTATGTATGTATGTAAAGTGAAAGTGAATGAGATGTTGCGGCGGAACGTTGAGAAAATAGCGACAAACGACAACAAGAAAAAGCAATAAAAATAGAATGTTTGCCAAATGAAAATGGCAACATGCAAAAATGGCAAAAAGCAAAAGCAAACAGCAGAAAACGAAAAAGGGAAAGAAAATGAAAGAAGACAAAAAGTATATGGCGAAGAAGAGAATATAAACGAAAGCGAAGTAAGACGAAAATGGAGTCAACAACAATAAAAAACGCAAAAAAAAAACCGTACACCAGCAATGAAAGTGTGTGATGGAGGGTTGATAAAAAAGTTTTGGCAAAAGCCAAGGGGAAAGACTATAACGATAGCGTATGAAGAAAAAAGAGATAGAAGAGGCAGAAAAACATTATTTTACTATAAAAATGAGAAAAATAATAAAAAAAAACCGAAGCAAATTTGAGATATTTGTATGAAACTTTTTTCAAAGCTTTCTTCCATTTTTTTTATGGTACAAGTATTTAAAATAAAATTTCCTGATAAGCTAACCGATCATAATCAATATACATGTTATTTGTGGATAAGATAATTGAGATAAAATACTGTAAATTTCAATAAAAAAAACTTTTAGATTTCAAGTTTCCGTTAGCTTTCAATCGATAAACTGAAGCAATTAATTGTTTGGCAACTGTTGAATCAACTCACTGAGAGACAACTAAATGAGTCGACTGGCTTTGTATGTATGTATGTATGCATGTGTGTACATGTATGTGTATGGTACAAATCGTGACTGGCCAGATGAGGGTGTCCTGCAGTTTTGAACCTGTTCATACATATGTATTGATATGTATAACTGTATAACTACATATGTATGTATACGTACGTATCTGTGTGTATCTGTGTATGTGTGTGTGTGTGTTTGTGTGTGTTTACTTTGCGACCGAAAGGAAGGTGTCCTCATTATTGTTAGCGAAATGTATTGGCAATCGCTTTCTTCTGTCGTATTGGGTGTTTGTTGAGCGCTTGGGGTTATTCCTTGGGTGTTTTGGGTGTTTGGGTGTTTTGTCGTTTGGGTGTTGTGGGTGTTTTGGGTGTTTTGGTGTTGGGCGACGAATCCATTAATAAAATCAGTTCAACATACATAAATAACAGGTGCAAACGGCCAAAGGCTTTCATCAAAGGACTTTCCCTGGCACAACAAGGAGCTTTAACTTTTATTTAATCGATTCGAAAAATACACCTAAACACCCTATATACACATACATATACATATACATATACATATAAATATATTCGTAATACACATACACAAATACTACGTAAAATTAGTCGAAAATCAGTAAGCGGCTTTCGGACAACATTCATCCATAGGTTACATTTTCCTCCACGTCTGGAAAAAGATTTTTGTATGTAGGTTCATTTGGAATACGAGTAAGTATTTGAATACTTGAGAGATGGGACTTTGACCCGGAGGATTGACCGCTTTCTATAATTTGTTTTCTTTCTTTTTTGTTTTCGAGTCTTTCGTATTATTTTCTCTTTTTTTTCTAATTGAACATTTTTTCAGGTTTTTTTTGTAAAATGCGTGACAGAACGTTAATACTTATAATTTGTGCGGTGTACCCTGTAATTAAGTTAATTGCCAAAAAGTGGGTATATAATTTCAAGTTACTAATATCGTTGTGGATTCTTACAATAAATAGTTTTCTTTTTTTATGTTGTATCTGTTGCAATTCGAATTTATTATTTTTAATGCAATAATTTTTAAGTTATAAGGTATCATTGCGTCGAGCATTTCCACGCAGAAAATGCTCACTGACAACTTTGGGTCTTTTCGTAAGTCGCCGTGCGTGTGTCCTAGGTGTAATGTTATAACTGCCATCGTTGCCATGGGGCGGTATGTATTTGTATGTGACCCTGCCCTCCCACCTACCACCTACCACTTTTTCTGCTAACCCTTCGCTAGATCAGAACATCGTGCCACATTTCGGGCGCGTTTCATGCCACATAAGTTTTCATTGGCTTAATGCTTATTTAAAATTCGGATACATTTGGCATTTCATAATGTTCTTTAGAGCTTTAAGCGTTTAAGTTTATTGCGCTGAAACTGAAACTTTAGCACCACCACCACCACCACCACCACCACCACCACCACTGAAGTGCTTTTGTGTGAATGTGTGCGTATGTATGCGTGATTGTGAGGGATTGCCAGTCCATTATCATTGTGTTTGCAGTTTCAGTTGCAGTTGCAGCTCAACCAATGCACTTGCAATCCATAAACTTTCCCCTCAACCGATTATAAACTTCAACTGTGTGGCATGTGCATAGAGTATACAAATTCGTATAGTTCCTGTAAAGCTTTAAGTCCATTTAACGAAGCTGAGAGTATGGATAGTCTCATATGAGACTAATGTGTTTTTCAAGTCCACTTTTTGTTTGTATCTGTATATGCACAACAACGAGTATACGAACTATATGAGTTTGTGTATGCGTGTATTTACCTACACATGTATGTGGATATGTGTGTATGTGTTGCATGAAGTGTGGCACGCTTCATGCCGGCTTTTAATTCGTTTTCATAGCTGTCGTTCAATCATTGAAATACTATTCGAGTCACGTCCCTGCGTGTTTGTTGTATATTTTAGGCCAATTGTTGTCTGCCAAATATTTCGCTCTTTGCACAAAGTTTATAGCTAAGAGACATGACCAAAACCCGGCACCCACGCACACACACATACACACACACACAAACACACAGTATATATTTTGTATAGATGTATATGTGTATGTATACATACATATACACAACAACAAATGTCCAATACAAATGATGTCTTGCAATCGTAAAACGTTTGTAATTAACATTTTTGTTTTGTTTTGTTTTGTTTTTTTTTTGTTTCATTGGAAATCGAAAAGCAATGAAAAATCTTGCGATAGTCAATTAATTGAAGGCATAAGGCCTACACACATACAAATGCATGTATCTGTATATGTTTGTTTGCATAGAAAACAAATTAGTTGTTAAACTTTATTGTTATTTGCTTAGTTTTTGAATATACTATAAATATGTATGTATGCCTTTTAGTTATAATAAAATTAAATATTTGATTAAGGCTTTAAAAGAGCTCGATTTGAATGTATTATATATATTATCTTAATTACCATAACATATTATACATTTCTTACATGAATAAATATTGTATCTTTAAAATGTATTGTATACTAATTTAAATTGTTTAAACAAAAATTCCAAACGTGTTGACAAGCAGTTAGCTTCAATGTTGCCATGTTTGAGAAGCAGTTTTAGTGGGGCAACTTCAGGCTGACCAATTAGCCAAAGTGAAAGCAAAACAACAGAAACAACAATGACAAACAACGAGAATAACAACAATAACGAGAAACACCAAACTGTAACTCAAAGTTAATGAAATGTTGGATGAGGCCACGTCCTCAATTGGTATAAATTGCATGGCAGGCAACCGCTCAAGTGGTTAGCCACTAAAAAATGAAACCGCCGTTGCTGCTGCTGCTGCCGCTGCCGCTGCCTCTGCAAAGCTGCTCGACATAGCTACTCGACATATCCAGCCAGAAGAGCCACTTTATTCTATTTCCGTTTCCGGCTGTTGTCGCCATGCGTTGACTTCACTATTCTTGTTCTTATTGGTGCACATTTGTTGTTTTAGCTGAAGCTGTTGCTGCTGCTGCTGCTGCTGTCAAGCTGCCAAGTATGTAATGTGTTTCCGCTTGCCACAAAATGTGGCAAAGGCGTAGGCGTCGCTTTCGACGGGAACGTCAACGTTAGCTGCGTGCGTGGCAAAGCAATGCAAAGTAACAATGAAGTCAAGTAAGCAAAATAAACTGCACTAAATGGAAACAAACGAAAGGAAGGAAACAAAAAGCAAACAAAGTAGGAAAGTAAAGAGAGAGAGAGAGAGAGAGAGAGAAGGAGAAAAGACTGGGACAGAGAGAAAGTGTCAACATCACCATATGATATGAAACACTCGAGCCCGTTCGTTTGGTCTTCAGTTGCCTTAAACTATATGTTATCTCTCAAATTGTCAATACTAGAAATAAAAAAGCTAACGTATCAACTGTTTTATACCCTGTATTTTTTCAATACACATATCTATAGGGAAACGTAAAAAATCGTTTTACAATTCAAGTTTATTTTCCATCTCATAACTACAATAGAAATGAATGTAAATCTGTTTGTTAAGAGTATAATATTATATATTATAATATTTTCAATTTATTTATCTACAATTTACTTAAATTTTCTTCAAGATTTTTCCGTATATTATTTATTGCAACCTACGAGCGTAGGGAGGCGTGGCTCTGCAAAGGCGTCACCAAGATAGCATACGGGCATATAATTTACAACGGAAGACAGACGATTATTTTATTCGACCAATTCGGGCAGAATCTGCGACTGTCACTGTAACTGTCACTGTCACTGTGACTGCGACTGTGAATGTGACTCTGGCTGCAGCTGACCAGCACAATTTCCAAATTTATGCACTGCAGTCAACTGAGGCCTTGACATCGACAAACTTTAGCCACAGTTTAGCCAGGCAGTTGAAGCCACGCTCAAAATGCAAAGTTCTGATAAAAAATTACAGAAAAAAGAATTCCATAAAGTGCATAAAATTGTACAAACTCTTGTTAGCTTCATTATCATTTTATAACAATATACTCGTATTATATATTGTAGAAGTTAATTGTTTTTGACAATTTGTTTCCTCTAGAAGCTCTTTTTTTTGTATATATATATATGAACATATGTACATACAGAAATGTGGCTTCTTATATTGGGAGTATGGAAAACTTTATTCAACTATTTTCATTTAAAAATGTATTTATTTAAATGTTAATTGAGATAACTCGTATAAATAACTGACTATATCTTATTGAACAGAACAACAAAATATTTCAAAATTATTATTTTAAACAATTTATAAGTTGAGGATACTTAATTAATTTCTATAATTACGTTAACAAGTTTTCCGCTTCAACTCCTGTGAACCAACCATTCCTTGATTTTTTATTTCTACTTTTCATATACTATAAATTGTAGGAAGTGTTATTAGCCAACTATCTTGGCCTGGTTTAAGCTCTAGATATACGAAATACTTTTAGAAGTATTGTATGAAAGAAATATTTATCATAACAAGAACTGTTGACGCTTTATAGTACATATATATATTAGTTATGATCTTTTTATTGAATATTTATTTGTAATAGATTCATACATTTGAAATATTTAGGTATAAGTTGCATTAAAATTTACTTTTGTTAATTTATTTAATATGTGAATTTAAAACAATTATGCAATTATAATATCATATTTACCAAATTCACAAATTTGATATGTATACATAAGTATGTAAGGATAATGTTGATATTGTCCGAAACATTTACTTCTTAGTTTTTCTCAATTGTCTCAAAGACTGTAGCCCGACCTCAAGCGCAAATACGACCAAAGCAAAACCATTACATACGAGGTAGAATACCCAAATATAGTGAAAATCTTCCCATTTTATATAATTATTCGATTGGGCGCTGTCAAAGGGTAATACCTCTATTTTGCCAATATTAGCTAGATCGTCAATAGCTTTATTAAACCAGAAATCGTATAGTCCACTGCAGTGAGTATGCAATATAAACTTGTTAAGGACCTCTTTATAGATTGAATTCTTAGGTAAGGGCAAACTAACGGGATAAATTGAACTAAAGGCAAAATTGTTTTCAATGCGAAATGTTAGACTTGACTGCTTGGCGAATTTACGCTTTATTGTGGACCAGAAGGCATTGGTAACATAATAGCCATAGGATGGATCCAGGTTGTCCTGTAATTTACGAAACTCTGAATATTTCACATAGTGGAATACATCCAAATCGGCTTGGGCTGTGTAGTTATGCAATGATTTATTTGTGAGCATTTTGTATTCCTCAATGAGAAGGATTTTCAGACCGGCTCTGCGACAGCCATTGTAGTCGTGAATTTTCGCTTGCCTTGGTGGATGCACTAGCAACAGGTTTAGATGAGCGCTGTGAAGGTTACAAGATAAAAATCCAAATATAAGGAGTAACAAATAGATGATCCTTTTTCTAGTTGATAGTCCTTGTCGCAGGACAATCCCTTGGGACAGCATGGCCCTAAGCACCGGATCAGTCAACAATCGCAAGCATCTTATGCTGGGTGTCAGTGCCATTTCCAGTCGATCGGCATTGAGGAGCAGTAGAGCAATCGCCAACATACCACATAGTGTCAAAGCGAATTGCACAGGTCTTACACCGGAAACAATGAGTAGGGAGCGTTTCACTTCCGGTTCAACAGGCAGCATAATATACGTAGTGAAAATTTCCATTGTTTCGCTTGGAGTTGAGCATTCCTTAGGACTTAAAAACATTATGGGTATATCCACTTTTCGATTTTCCAATAACGATTGCATCGTGGTCAATGCAATGTGATCATTTGTCAAGTTCAACGGAACAAGGTCCCACCGAGCCGTTAAAGTTGCGTTCAAACTCCTAGCAAAGTTATATAAAAATGTGACCACGTAACCCACCAAATGTCGATTACCAATTGTATTCATGATCACGACTGCTTCTGGCACCAGATTATTAGGTATTGTAGTTATAGGATGACCTCCCATATTGTTCAATTGCGGCTCAAAGTAGCGATTTATTTGAGAGATTTGACGTGTGACCAGTTGGAATTGAGGGAAGGCGCGATAGCTGTAAAGATAATCCTGATTGCCATCACTTAAGGCGAGGACATTAAGCATTTGGTTCTCAAAGCATTTCTTGAAGAGCGCACTGACATTGACCACTCCATGAATAAGGATTAAGGTTGGAGTTTCACGTATATCATCCAGGCTTTCATATAATGCGTCCAATGTGGTCGCATATCTGCGATAATCGAGATGAACTACTGCCAAGATTCGTTTGCTGAACTGTGCCTTATTTAGATAAGTTTGTTTTGCATTGAATTTTATTATGGGCGTTGAAGTATTCATCTTCAGGTTGGTTGAATAGTTCTCAGAGGAATCCTCTAGCCACAGTATAGTCTCATATGAGACTTCGTCCTTCAGCGCACTCAACATCTTTCCTGGCAATTGCATTTGTGCCTCATGAATGCAGGCCATGAATATGAAACACATTTGTGCTTTTCGCCACATTTTCACTAAGTCTGAGAGTTACGATTGATTTCTTAACGACTGCACCTCAGGCAACAGACTGAAATCAAAAGTCACTAGCTTTTTCACTATACCGAACAGGTAGGTAAATGTTTTTAAAACAGACAACTCATTCGTATTAATTAGTTTATTATTGGATATTTCCTCCTTATATCCCAACATCACATCCTCTTCCACATCTCCCTCTTTACATTGACGTTTTTTTACGTGTCGCTCCCGGCCCAACGATGTCTTCGGCTTGCATTTGTCTAGTGTCTTTAGGTACTCGTATCGTGTCGTATAGTCCACTGCAGCGAGTGTAGAGTATAAACTCATTAGGGATCTTTCTTAAGATTAAATTTTAAGGTAAGGGCTAACGAATCGGAAATAAATGCACCGAAGACTAAATGGTTGGCCACGTCAGTTGGAGCTGCTTGGCTTTGAAGATGCTCTGTCACCCTGTCTGTTGGTCAGATTTGGAAGGGAAGCGTGTTTGGGTCGCTTTGGTGTCAACAGCAAATGAACAAAAACAACAATAACAGGAGGAGAGCTTAACTACATACCATACAGTGCCATACAATGGGAGAAATCATATGTTTAAAAGAATTGACAATTTTTGAAATACAAAAAAAAAAAGACAATAAATTGTTTTCAGATCAAATGTTAATCGTGACTGTAATAAAATAAAAAACAAAACGAATATTGCTAAAAATAAATAAAATCATAACATAATGAAAATAATATTACACATTTTTCGCTTTCAATGTGACCCAATGTTACGAATGGTCAAGGGGATGAGGCAGTCTCTTTGAAGGGATACAACATAACCAAGAAACTGGGAATTGGAAGTCGGAGCAATCCTCCCCAAAAATTAGCACCAGGCGCACCAGGAGATGCTGTCCGAAGGCAGTTCAATGAACGGGACACAAGAAAAAAAAACACGCTGCCTACTTAACGGTTTGCTTGGTGGCACGCTCAGAGGGTTGTTGCATCTCAGCTAGGCCGATGGTTGCAGAGGTATTCCCTAAGGTTGTGTGTGTGTGTTTAGTTAGAATGCCATCAAAACATCTCCCCTTCACACCCGCCCACATCCGTACGCTGCCAAAGTTCATTATGTTCGAGAACAAATCGATTTCCATTGATTGATTATGCGTCTAAGGATCTATGGACTCGGCTCAGGAGGCACGTTCCATTATTGGTGACTTTTTACATTTTGCTCCTAATGTTCGTATTGTGAAATATTGTTAGACAAATATACAAAAAAAACAAAACAAAAAAAAAATATATATATATATATATGTGTATGTATATTTATATGGTATATACGAATACGAGTGACATAAACAAGTCGGATTGTTAATGGAATGAAATGGGCCTGGGCTACAGAGTCAAAGGTCAAATATTGTGGTAAACAATGAACAATGCGTGACGCCGATAAATCAATAAGTATTAAACAACCAATTGATAAAAGGCACCCACAAAGTTGAAATACTATGTCGTATAGTCAGAAATGGTAACAAAAATTGAAAGCGAAAATATTGTGCAAATATTTAAAGTATTTTTCTTGTTCATTAAGCAAATAAAATAAAAATAAGAATGCGACAAAAGTAAGCACAATAAAATGTGATGGCAATAAAAGTATCACAAACTGAAAATAGAATCCTTCTCCACAAGAAGATGTCACAAAATGCGATTCAGATCCTTAAAGGTTACTTCTTTCTTTGAATGAATAACATTAAATGAGAAGTGTAAATTATATATTTTAATAGCCTTTTTATATTAAACAACAATCAATCATTTGTACAATATAATAAAAATCAATTTTTAGAACTTTATTTGAAATTATTTTTATCGATTTTTCTTCAACTCAAGAAAGTGACGCCAAACTTGTTTAGGAAAATCAGTTGATTTAATTTCCTTTTCCTGATATAGTTATTTATGAAAAAGTTCCGACAGTCTTTTAAAACATTTACGAAATGTTTTTGCTAGGACTTTCCACCTCAAATTGCTGAAAAATTTATTGCAAATTTTAAAGAAGAAATAAGAGGATTGACAGAAATAAAAAACAAAAACAAAAACGTTTTCAACTCAGCCAAAGACACGTACGAACAAATAAAATCAATGGAAATAAATGTACATACAGGAATGTACAATATATATATATATATGTATATATACATATTTGACTCAAATATAAAACAATTTTTATTTTACCCCATCTATCCAATATTTTTACTATTTTTATACATATATTTGGCGCTCGAGTGGAGCGTGCATTGAAATTCCCCAAGCGACTCACAGACAGAACCTGAATGCGAGCAATGAATGCATTCTTTGCAGTGAATGAAATGAGTGTGAGTATCAGTATGAGTATGGGTATGAGTACGAGTATAAGTATGAGTATGAGTATATATACATACATACTATATGTATTATATTATATTGTAGTATAAGTACGAGTTTAGGGACACGACACCAACTAAAATTTCGTGTGCATTGTGCATGCTTAATTGAGTTGTCCTGTTCCAAGTATTCCTCATCCCTATCTCTTGCTCTGTATATGTGCATATACATGTATGTATATGTGTATGTATAATAAGTGTGTGTGTGTGTGTGTGCAGGTGTATGTGCCAAGTGTCAAACAGCTTATCGAAACACCACATTCAATACAAAAAAAAAAAATCCCGTTTCCACACTGCAACATCCCCAAAAACACCCATCCAGAGAAAAAAAGAAAAATGAAAACTCCATCGTAACCAATTCGCTCGGCTCTCTAACCACTTTTCCGGGCAATCGTCGTCGGTCCATAAATCGCTCGCATCGCATCACGCCGCGCCGCGCCGCGTCACTTCAGTTGATTTTCATGTCACTGACGAAACACATTTTGTTGTCGCCTTTTGTGTACAATTTGTGAATACCGCATCAAGCACTGGGGAGGGGAGATAACTAACTGCCAGAGTTGCCGTTCTCCTAGCCGGAGGCATACCGGGGGTTTTAGCCAAAACAAAAAACAAAAAACAAAAAAATAAATTCCAAATATCCTTGTTAAAGTGTAAATTCTACCGCTGCCACGTCAAACAAAAAATCAGAAATTTAAGAAATTGTTTACACAAACTGAGTTAAGATTATTATTATTTTTATTATGATGTTAAGTTATTAAATTAATTTCAGAGAATTTTTGAATGCACTCTTCACTGAAAGGGATGATGGATGGTGGGGTGGTGGGGGAGGGGGGTATGAAAGTTTGAATTTTTTGCAAAAGAATCTAAGCGAAAGAGCTAAAGATGACATCGGAACCGAACAAAGATGGTAAGCTTGTCGAGTATATGGCCCTGGATTTGAAATCATTTGCAAAACACTTAACAGAATGCATATTCATTGTACTAAGCAGAAGTAAAAGTTTCTTCTTACTTTTTATTTTTTATTATTTCTATTATTTCCATTACTTTCTTTTTATTTCTTTTTTCGTTTTGTGTAGTTTTATAACTTGGCAAACATTTTGTGTGGCTTAATAACAATGCGCTCAGGTGTTGCCTAGCGGTAAGGAAAGCTCTTAAAGTAACTGGGCAACTATTAAGTAGTTTTTTTTTATTAATTTTACAAATGGAAACGTTCATCATCATCACCAACATCATCATCATCATCACTATCTTCAAGCTGTTGGTAATCATGGAATATGGCTAGATAAAGTTTAGCCAAAGACATGCCACAAATATGATTCCGAATTCGAACAACAATGAACAAACTAAACAGAGAACAAGCGAGAAAGAGAGATAGAGAGCGAGAGAGATAGAGAGGAGAGAGAGAGAGAGAGAGAGAATAGAGAGAGAGTTTTGGTCCTGTGGATCTAGTTGTTTTAGCTGTCTGCTACTGGCCCTAACGGTGTCCCTGGCGTTCGGCAAAAGTTTACATAACTTTGATTTTAATTTACAAAATTGGAGTTGGTCGTATTATTATTTATTTTCCTCATTTGTTGCTTTCAGTGAAAATTGTGTTTAGCACGGTGAGGAGAACGATGTCGATGACAATGATATGACGATAATGATAATGATAACGATAACGATAACGATAACGATGATGATGACAATTGACGATAACAGGTGGCGTAACTGCAAGAAAGTCGTTTATTAACACGATTGAGGCGTTGCGCTGCCACATAAACTACTTTTATAATACTTATCACAACTGCGTTTTACGGCAAAATGCAGAATAAACGGATAGAAGAGAGAGAGAGAGAGAGAAAGAGAGAAAGAGAAAGCTCAATGAAGCATTATAACAGCTTCTTCTTCTTCTTCTTATTCACGCCATCACTGCGTATTGCAGCGCTGTTCGTCTAATCGATTTTTGATGAGATTTTTGTATTCAATTTTGGTTTTGATAGGACGAACACATACACCTTGTGTGCGTGTGTGTGTGTGTTTGAAGAGAGCGAATTGCCTGTCTGTCTCGCTCTCTGTCTCTGACTTGATTGTATGTACGTACTATATGTATGTCTATCTGTATCGCACTTGGCTTGAAATTTGTGCAAATAACTGGCGATAATGGCGCCAACGAAAGGACGAGGACGAGGACAACGACGCCATTTCCATAATTTTTGTGTGATTCGATTGGTGTAGCCGAGTATCGGCGGGTCGTGATAGAAGGGAGAAGCAAGAAGGGAGATACCGTCAATGAATGGGAGTGTTGGAGTGTGGGAGTGTGGGAGGTTGAAGTGATACTAGTAGCACCTCGCCCTAAAATCAACTGTTTTCATTTTGTTTGGTTTTCATTTCCTTGAGCAAGTTGATTCATGTACTGTTTGTTTCGTGTGGGTAACGGTACGGAACTTTCACAGATGGTCTTAAGTTTTACAGCAGCCAGCTTTTGTATGTATATGTGCGTATGTGTATGTGCGTGTATGTATATATGCTCGGCAGATGTGATTGCCATAGCAGTGAGAACGTGACATAGCACGAAAATGTTTATTATTTATTTTTCTCGAAAAGTTGGTATACAATAGTTTCTTAGAGAAGTTTATTTAAAAATCAATAGTCTGTTCGGAAAGTATTTCAATGGGTATTAGCTAACATTTCCCGTACTCGCAGTGGATGGAGCTTGTCGCAGCAGCTCCAACAGGGTGTGAACATTTTCGTTTTGTAAGCCCACAAAGCGCACCTCGATTGGTTGGCCAGACCACATCATGCACGTGGCAAGGACACATTCAGAGGGCAACCTGCTGCTGGGCGCATCTGATGCAGCTGCTTGTGGACGCTGTCATTTTTTATCCCACTCCAGTTGGGGCAGCCATGGTGAAATTGGCAATTTCGTTTTCACTCAAAGTTGACGAAATGCATTTCCCGAAATGAATGGCGACAGCGGAAAGCCAGCCTGAAACGAAGGAAGTGCACACGCCTGGCACAGAAATGAAGTGGACCGTACGAGAGCGAGACGCCTCACAATCTGGTGGGGAGAAGGGCGGTTGATGTTTTACTTTTTTTTTATTTTATTCTTTATCCAGATTGTAAAGCTGGTGGCTTTGCTGGCCTCGTGTCCGGTCCTCGTTGAGCGGCAGCAAAATGTCAAACGTTGTTGCAAGGACAGCCAAAAGCGTAACACGGTCAATGGGGCAAACGTTGCTCGGCTGTCCACACCGTCATCTTGTACTTATATTATGTTTGTACTTGTATATACATACATAGATATACATATATATATATATTTGTATGCACTCTCGAAAGTTTACATTTATTTATACATGTGTTTGCCTTTATTGAAGTTAACTTAAGCAGCGTCCGTTCCATCCAACTCTCAGTTGTATAGCTTGTGTATATGTATGTATGTATAGTTGTATGTATATAGCATGTGCAACATAAGGTGAGCAGCATATGCCACATCTCAGAGCTGTCATCCAGTCCGATTTTCTCGGATTTGCTAATGGCCATATCACCAAGGCATGTATCAAGACATGTTCGTGTGGTGGGCAACAGTGAGAGCAGGAGTAGGAGCAGGAGCAACGACAGGAACAGGAACAGGAGCAGGAGCAGGAGTAGTAGCTGAAGCTTGTGACTCTGAGTTACGATATGGACAAGAAGTTACCGTTACCGAAGTTACCGTTACAGGTAGCTGCTGATGCCAGTTAGTTCCCAGGACCAACAGTGATTAAGATGTTGAGTTAATTCCCAATAGCAATGGCAGTACGTACTCTTCACTTCTTTTTGGCCAAAACAACTGAAGCTTGCACCTTTGATTAAGTGCTCAGTTTGGCTTAAGTTCAGATTACATACACATGCACACACATAGATACATACATACGTAATAAATGCTTTGAAAAGTTTCCTTCTCAATTTTTCGAGCTTGTTTATTTTGGAAGCGGATATTTTTGTTGAATTTCAAGGTTAAATTTGTTATTATTATACTCATTAAAGGATATTTGAAGATTTAAAGAAGGTTTAGTCCTGGTTTAAGGATTACAAAATTGTTGCGCAACTTTTAAGTGGACTTCCTAGTTCCCATTATATTAAGCAAGCGGACTCGTTTTATTTTAAGCCAAAAAGTAGTATAACAATTATTATTATACGAAATTTATGCATTGATTAATCAAATTAACGCAGAGTCCAAGTTACATACAATTTTTTTTTAACTATGCGATACAATTAAATTAAAATAAAATTGATTGTTTCTTCAAGCATAATAAAAGAATTGCTTGTTTTTATGAATGTCTTTTCCATAGATAGTTAAATAAAAATATATATATTTGATATTAGACTTTTGTTGAAATTCAACTGCAGATACTTTTAGAATATTAATTACTTCTCGTATCTCATGCATAAGTATTTACTGGCCATATAGAACTTTAAAGTTTTTAGTTTAACAACAAAAACAAAAAAAAAATAGACTTTTACAACCTTTTATGATAAATTTAGTCAAACTCGAAAATAGTTTGCAAACAAATTGCTGCCGGGTCACTCGAAGTGACACCGATAGCTGCTCGTGACTAAAGAAATAAAGAAAATTAAGAAATAAAAGTTTAGAGACAAGAATAATCTTGCATATTTAATACCCTCGCATTTGTGCATATTCTCAAACCCCCCCCACCCCCCCCCCCCCCCAACCCAAACAATAAACAGAACCCAACCAAACCCAACAACACCAAAAAAAACACAACGCCCTCCCCACCCCCCGCTCCT
>JBAMCR010000247.1:0-36786 GCA_037075045.1 Mulgravea parasiatica | reverse complement strand
ATAGTTTCATAGCAGCGAAATAGGTAAAGCAAACAGCAAACAACTGCAGTTTTGTGTGTGTGTGTGTGTGTGTGTGTGTGTGTGTGTGTGTGTGTGTGTGTGTGTGTGTGAGGACATAACGTAAGCGTTTAACGTTATTCACATAACACATTTACATTTAGGCTACGTTGTTATTGTGGTCAGTTCTAAGTGGTTAAACGTAATTGTTTAAAAAGGGCAACAAGAGTTAAAAAACAAAACGAAACAGAAAACTAAAACAAAAGCAAAAACTCCAAAAATAAAAGAAAATATTATAAAATAAAACAAAACGGAAATTAGAATTGTAGAAAAGCAATATGAGACATGTTTTTTAATTAAACGCAACGAAATGCAATACATGAAACGGGATAACAACAGCAAAATAAAAACAACAAAAAAAAAGAACAAATAAAAATGAAAAAGAAAATTTTGAAATTGGTTTTGGTTGAAAGTTTTCATTATTTTTTTTCTTGTTTTAATTTATATGTTTTTTAAATTTATTTTAATTTTTCTCTTTTTGATAATAATATATCGGTAAATATATATTTATTGTTCTATATACAATATATCGATTTTGATTTTGGTTTATGTTCTAATTTGCACTTGTGAGATGGTCGTTCATAAAAAAGCTTGGATTCTACTAAACAAAAGCAATTTTCTAATTTTTATGTTTTCTTTTTCTTTGTTTTTTTTTTGTATTGCTAAAAAATATTTTTTTTTTTTTGTGAGCTTGGGATATGTTTAATGGGAAATTACGATTTCGCACTAATAAGATTAACAAATTGTGTATGTATGTGTGTGTGAGTAATAAATGTTTTAAACAACTAAACAAATGTATTTGTATATATTAAAAAAATAAAACAAAAATGTTTTAGGTTAAGGGAATTTTTTAACGATTTACTTTTAGGGTTTTTTTTGTTGCTGGATATAATTATCGATAGAGAAGCATTAAGAATTATCGTTTTTCCTTCTTTTTGTTTTCGTCCCCTCTCTTTCATCTAAGGGGATATAATATGGGGATCGGGTGGGCGTTTTCATAAATCTTTTAAATTCTTGACCTGGTATATTTTTTAGAATTTCTTTTTATATTGTTATTTTTGTTTTGTTTTTTTTTTGTGTTTATTTAAACAGTACACACGGCAACAGTAACAACATGCGTTCTACTACTATCATGAAATTGTCTGGAGTTTTAAGGAAACTTAATAATATCAATTTCTTTTTTAATTATTATTATTATTTATTTGTTAATGCTACATTTGAGTTTGGGGTTAGAATCGTAATGGAATCAGTTTATCGCAGAGAATCAAAATAAAAATAAGAAAGACGCACAGAACTAGAGAAGGATAGAAGTACAGAGATATGGAGAGACAAGGGGAGAGAGAGAGAGAGAGAGGGAGAGAGAGCAAGAAAGAGCAAGAGAGAATAAAGATAGAGAAAGTTTTGTAAAGCCAAACGCAAACGAATTTCAAATCAACTTTCGAAATCATTTCGAAACCAGATTTATAATTTTGTGTCAACTTTTAGGGATTTTGCCTGGCTGACTCTCAGGTGGATTATTTTCTTTATATAATTTTTTTTTTTTTTTTTTTGGTTATTAACTACAACTAAAACTTGTGTTAAAAATTTATATATGCAACAAACTAAAACTAAAACCATGAAATTAATGAATAATAATAATCTAATAATGTGAAAGAACAACAAATCTACACAAGCAAATTTATAAATAAATTATTCATTTGTATTAAATTAAATATACTATATATATTTTTTACAACAATAACTCAAAAAAATAAGAGAAAAGGCACCAAATTTGTTGAAAATAAAAGTCGCAAATTATTTTCAGAATTTTGTTGAATTCAAAACTAACTTTAATTTAAACTAATTATACGGCAGGCCGAACACTTCAACATTATTTTGTAACAAACTTAAAAAAATAAAATAAAATATACAAACTAAAAGGTTAAAAAATTAACCCTGTTATTTTCTTTTTTAAACTATTTATTTAACTTTTTTGGTGCAGCATTCAACTAATTTGAATGGCAAACAGCTACAAACTATATCAGTACTATATACTATATATATATAGATATAGAAATATGTGAACAGATCTGCATTGTTAACAGTGTGTATGTGTGTGTATTTGTGTGTGTGTGTGTGTTGTGGGCGTGTTAAACATTCAAAATAACTAGTGCCAAATAAAAATAATAAAATCAATAAATTAAAAAAGAAGAAACAAAGTCCAAAAAGAAAACAAAACAAAAACAACAAAAATATGTTGTTATATCTCAAGTTTGTATAATTCGTGAACTTCGAACTGTATGCGCTTATGTATGTGTTTCTATGCATGTGTATGTGTATGTGTATGTGTGATAGGGGGAAACGTTTGGCAACCAGGCGAAACATGCGCAGGATTTCATTTTCTCTTTTTCAACAAGCAGACTGACAAATATTGTATAAATACCCTTGACATTATTGTGTGTGCGATTTTTTGTTTTATTGCTAATCGTTATCGATAATGTTATCGTTTTAATCGTTTCAAACTGTGCAGCGCATGCTTGCAACGTAAACTCTGGTTGTGAAACCCCCAACACATACAGAAAAGTGTGGAAATTTGTTTTATTTTGCTGTCTATGTTTATTTAAAAATAAACCAACAATATATTAAATGAAATGAAAAATATAAAATAGTTAAAACAGAGTTTCAAACAATTTCAAATTATTCATTCGTATGGAATTCGAACAATGAAAACAATAAACGGAAATCAAATCAAAATGAAAATTTGAAACTGAAACTGAAACTGATATTGAGGAAAGTTAGGTAACGTCAACAAGTTTACGGCTCTGTTTCAATGTAACAAACAAACCAACCATCCAACCAACAGTTCAAAACAAGGGGAAGGGAAAAACAAAACAAATATGAAAATATAGGAAAGTTTTCAAACATAAGATTCTTATAAATAATATACATAATTAATTTACTATGTATATATTGTATAATTTATTTGCTGTTTAAGTTTTTCAAATTCAAATTCAAAATCAACTACTAAATGGTTTATTTTTGTTTTGAAATTGTTAAATGCCATTTTTAAGTATTGTTTTTGGTATTTTTTTTTTGAGTATTTTTTGTTTTTGTGAGTGAACAGAAATCAGGTGTTTTGTAACGGAAAAATGTGAAGTACAATGGTATTTTTTTTGTTGTTGTTGTATTTTTTTTTTTTTTTTCAAAAGAAACACAAATGTTTTTTATCGGTTTTTTTGTTTTGTTTGTGGGAAAGGGAAAGAGGGCTTAAAGAACAATAGTTGCTTATAAATTTAAATTCAAATATAACAAGAAATTTGTTCATTGCAATACCTCGAAATCCTTTTATCGTATTTGTCAGACATACGATATATAAATTGAATTTTTTTGTTTGTTTTGTTTTGGAATATTTATCAATTTTAGTTGAATATTTTCGGTTGTTTGTTTTTTATATTTATTTTTGGTTTTAATATTTTTGGCATATTGTGTTAGAGGTAGACCAATCATTGGAATTGTTCGCAATATTTCATTTTCGTTTTATTTTGTTTCAATTTGATTCAATCGTAGGGAACGTGATTGTTGTTTATTTTTATTTTTATTTTGGTTTGGTTTTTGTTTTATTATTTTTTTTGTAATTAGAGTCCACAAATGGGAGAGCAACGGTGCAGCGTTCCACGTACGACAAAAAACATTAAACAAACAACAAAGAAAATTATAAAAAAGAAATTGGAAAAAACGCTTTTCATTTTATATTTGGTATTTTATTATTTTATTTTTAGTTTTTTTCTTCTTTTTTTTTTGTTAATTTAAAAAATTTGTTTTTCCAAAAGTTGCTAACAAATTTTTGTCTTCGTCTTTTTTTTTCAATATTTGTTTTATTAAATAGAAACGATATGAAATGTGGTTGTTGTTGTTGTTGTGTTTAGAGTCGGTTTTCATTTTGCTTTTTTTTTGCTTTTGGGGACATTGGGGTTTAACAATGGAAAGGAGAGCTAAGTCTTAAAATATTCTTATTGTTGCTGTTGTTGTATTTGCTGTTGTTGTTGTGGTTTATTATTCATATACAAAAAACTAAAAAAAAAATATATTGAAAAGAAATTAAATAAATATAACTTTTATTATAAAAAAAAAGAGACAAAAGCAATTTACGAAAAAAACCAAAATAAAAGAAATTAAAAACAAATTAAATCAATGAGAACTTTTTTTTAATTTCAGAGTATTTGAGCTGTAAAAAAATTAACAAACTTTATACTCAAGAGACAGAGATAGAAATAGCGAAAAAGAAGGAAGAGAGAGAGAGAGAGAGCGATAGAGATAGAGATATGAGCAAAAAAAATGTACAGTGAAATAAGAAGAGAGCAAGAGCGCTTGCAGAGCCTCAAAGAAACAGAGAAAAAGTAAAGTTGTATTAAATTTTTATCGATAAATGACGTTTACGAAAAAGCAAATCAAATTGGCAATTTAAGTATTATATTATATATTATCGAAAGTAATTAAAAATCGAATGAAAACAATATACACAAGGACCATCTCAAAAGTCACCAGTTTAGAATATTCAAATCAATCGTTTCTTATATATATATATATCTATATATATATGTATATCATTATGTATATATATATTTTTCTTCTCTCTCTATTTTACATTTAGCTGCTTCTTTCTATATACATATATATATATATGAAATGGGTAGATCGAAAAAAGAGCCAAGGTATTAAATATAAATACATCTAGAACGTAAACGGTTAAAATGGGTAAACCCGGTTTTCCAATACAAAACCAAAATAATGCCAGAATCCGTTTATTGGCTCTCTTTCATCGATCCTCTTTGGGGAATAGAGAGCAAAATAACAAAACTCTGCAGTTCGATAAAAAAAAGGTGCTTAGTTTTAATTTAAATTTAAAAAACATTAACAGTGAAAAAATTTTAAAAAAAAAATAAGCAAATGCCATCATGAATTTAAATTTATTATTTTTCCTAATATCCGGCACAAAGTGAGGCTTTGCATAGTATAAAACGCCCTGTTAAATAAATATATGTATGGCATATATTATATATGTACGAATATAATGTTTATTTCATTATAATTATTATAATCAATATCAAGATTATTATTATTATTATTAATATTATCTTTAAAAATTGCACACATTACAAAAATAGCAAAAAAAATGTTGAAAAAAGATGACAATAAAGAAAGATGACAATTTGTCGGACATCGCTCGAAAGTTGCTAAGGAACTAAGTATATATATTAAAGATTACAAAAATATGCATAAAAAAAATACAATATGAATAGTAAATATTAATTTAAAAAAAATGAATAAATAAGTAAATTACACGAAGAAAACATATACCACTTGATTGGTTATAATATTCTGATATTAAATTAAATTATAAAAAACAAGATTTATTAATAAAAGAAAAATAAAAATTAAAATCAAGAGAGAGCAAGAGCGAGAGCAAGAAAGAGTGAGAAATGTGTTTTTATAGGTTAAGTTAATTGAATAAAGTTGAGAATATGATGAATATTGTTGCATTCAGTACATTCACTAGCACAATATATGGGTATGATATATGGATTTTCATTGTATTTTTTATTTCATTTCATTTTTTCTTCTTTTTTTTTTTGTTAAATGGTTTTTCTTCTTTTTTTCCCCTTTCTTTTGTTAAACATTTAAATTTCCATTGAGGGGACTGAATGGCTTTAAACAAAAAGTTTCTTGACTTTATACACGTGTATATATATATATATTTTATATATATTCATGGAGGGATTTAAGCGAAAGAAACAAATCAACGAAAAATAAATGAAAAGAACAAAATCAAAAGGACATGTCAAATGTTAATTGTTAATTGTTAATTGTTAATTCAGTTTCGGGTACTAGAGGCAAAGATCGGTATTTTTCTCATCTTATATTCGTATTATTATTGTTGTTATTATTATTATTATTGTATTATTATTTATTATTATTATTGTATACTAATTAGAGTGGGAAATTTTAAATTAATAATTAACTATTCTATTGTGGAAATTGAGGATAACTATTAATAATTTAAAGACTATGCAAAATGCATGACAAGCTAGAATAAACTTTTGGATTTCTATGGGGGTAAAGAGTAATACGGTCCCGTTCGAGTCCCAAGACTGAATCAATTCATATATAGTATACTATATATAGTATATGGTATATGGTATATGGTAAATGGTATAGTATGTCAATCGAAAATTATGAATCGCTTTTGATATTGTTATTATTATTCCATAATTGTTTGTTTTTGTTATCAATTTTTTTATTTTATTTTAATAATATTAATTTAGCATTGTGATTGAAAATGGAATAATATAATATTATACAATGACTAAAAACAATATATAATATACTCGTATATACTATTTATATTGAGAAGGTCCTTGTATCTGCTCCTTTTCTTTTTTTCATTGGTTTCAATTGAAATTTTAAAATAAATTCGTCTGCCTTTGCTTTGCGACAATAAATAAAGTGAACTTAGAAGAGATCAAAAATGATATGATAAATCAAATAAAATATAAATAATAGAAAAAAAAACAAAAACAAAGAAAAAACTGAGATATAAATGAAGTAGAAAAGAAAAAGAAAAAAGACTTAAACTTAGTTAAACAAAATGCGCCCAAAAATAAGTGAGTACAAGTATTTAGTATGTATATCCTTCTTATTGAATTTGTACTGTACTTTTAGTCGTATGTTCACAAACAAACAAAAAAAAAAAAATGGAGTATATATATTTATATAGTTTTAAATAAATGGTATATAGAGAAGTATTGTATATATAGAAAAAAAATGTGACGCACAAATAGAAATATTTGCTTTCTCTTTTTTTTATGTTTTTCTTTTTTTTTTTTTTTTTTGATTCGTTAGAGTATTTTTTTTTTTTTTGGTTCTTTTTTTTGGATTGGATTAGGAATTTCGGGCAGTAGTTACCCAATAAATCGAATGTATTAGTATTCAGCGTGTATTATACAAACATGTGTATATAGCAGAGATATGTGTAGTTATTCAAAGAGCACTCATGAGTCTGATTCGCATGAATACACACACACAAACACAGAAATGTATTTTGCATTTCAATTTCTTAAATTGAATGAAATAATTGAATAAAATACAATATAAATATTAATATTCGTATATTTGAAATCTCTGCTATATATTCATATAAGTATTCGATATTTTTTCTTTTCTTTTTCTATATATATTTTAGTTTTTTTTTTTTTTAGTTAAAAAATTGTTACTTTGATTATTTTTTAGATGTCTTGGCTTGGTTCAATGTCGGTTTTGTGTCTGTATCTGCTCGAGATTCTCATTAATTAAATTTATGGTATGTATTGTAAGTATGTACTTGTATATACTTATTACAGGGGTTGGGTTCAGGGGTTCAGTGGTTCAGTGGTTCAGGGGTTCAAGGGTTCAAAGGGACTGATTGGGTCAGATTGTACGGCTGTTAGACTGATGCTTATGTTTATGACTTTTTATATAGATGCAGAGAGTTTTACACAAAACGAGTATATTAGAGAGCGGCGAGTCTGTATGTGTATATATGTGTGTGTGTGTGTGTCTGTATGTATATATGATTTTTAATGTGTGTGTATGTGTGTGTGTGAAGTGTAAATTGAAATACCGTGGCAAAAGTGAACTTACCTTACTATTGGAGAACAACAAACCGACACCCTCGAGACAGACCTGCAGGAGTCCACCCTCGCCCGTGTTCATGTCCTGCACGGGGAATTCCCCACCCAGTTCAGGTACATTTGTTGGTGTGCCGCCACGTTCCATTGCCTCCTTGATGCAGTTGTACAGTTCCTTGCACTGTCAATCAGATCAGATCACATCACATCGCATCACATCACATCAATCACAATTCAAGCAAATTCTCATCATTTCTCTCTCACCTTCCTTGTATAATATTTGTGTAGCTGTGTCTGGCCACCGTTGCGACGCCAGAGACAAAGTAATTTCGTCTTTGGCGAATATGTCATATTCACCAGACGTTCGTACCACCAGCGCTCCACAATGGTTCCATCCACCGAGCGGAGGACGAGGCCATCGTCGCGCACCTCCATGAAGCGCAATGGTCCATTCACGTCGATGCCCTGGTGCACGGTGAAGCTCTGGCGATGCAATAGACGTGAGCCCAATGGCTTTAGGTCGATATCATTGCCATTCTAAAAGGATATGCACAACAAGGATAAGTATATACACTTGGGCTATAGGCTGTGTATGTGTATGATCATATGTTCTGCTTACCAAATTGTTTATCTGATCGACGACATTGTGCACCTCCTGCGAGTAGACAAGGCCAATGTGGCTCTTACCCAGCAAACGACGTATCTTGCGCCGTATCTCATCCTTGGTCACGTTCAGCATCACCAGGATGGCCGTCAAATTGTAGAGCATGGTGCTCAACAGACGATCCTCGTCGTGTTCAAGCCGTTTGCGCTCCGATTCACTGAGCGACTTGTAGCGTTCCATCATTTCGATAGGACCCTGAAACAAAGGAGAAATAATAATAACACAATAATAATTATTAAGAAAATATTTAATTTATTTATAGTATATCATTCGTATGTACCTGATCCATGCCAATCATATCACGCTCCTGACTGACCGCATCCAGGAAGGCATCCTCCCAGAACTGCATTTGATTCCACAGATTTAGCCGATCCTTACCCAATAAACCCTCAAAGAGATAGACCCGCGGACTGTCCGGCGAGGGGGAAGACGAGGTATTTATCAAATGCCCACCAGTATAGCGAAAGCCCGCACTAAGCGTTGATTTGCCGGACCACAGATTGCCAGTGCTCTTTTTCGAGTCCTTCGATGTGGTGGTCTGAAAAAAGGATAACATCAATTTAATCAGTTTTCATTCACTTGAATGATTGACTCAAGATTGTGTTTCAAGTGTTCGTGAGTAACAATCAAAGTTCAGAGATAAGAAAATATTGTTGGCATATATAAAAAATTGCCAGAAATATGAGAAAAGGATATGTTACAGAGAGAGCGAGAGATAGAGAGAGAGATAGAGGCAAAGAGAGATTAAAATTAACTCAATTATTGAAATAGTTTTGGAGATTCGAGCTTAAATTCAAGATATCTCGCCACTCGATCGACTTCTTAAAATTGCTTTTGATTAAATTCTTATTAATTACATTACTCGATATTTATTAATAATTTATTTTATTTATTGTAAATATTGTCTTGATTGTTTTACCTCATCGTTTACTTATTTCGTTTCTTTTTTTTTATTTTTACTTTGTGTAATTTCAGATTAAATATGAATTTAATTAATTTTTATTGTAATATACAATATTTTTTGTGAAATATAATATTTAAAACATTTCGTTTATCGACGTTTATGTATGTTAGCATAAAAATTTAAACTTTTGGTTGCGCTGCTTCGTCTTCGTCTTGGGTTGAGGAATCGATAACAGTCGGTTGTAACTTTTTATTTTTTGTGGGTGTTTATCGATCTACATATCGATATGTACTTACATTTTCGTATTCGGTGTCTGAAACCGTAGAGCGGCAGCTGGAGGGCATGCGGACGCTCAGACTGCCAGCTGGCAGCAGGTCACTGACCACGGATAGCGCGCCCGTTGAGCCGGCAGCCTATAGAATTACAATATACACGATATATGCTTATATGTATATACGATAACGATTACGATTACGATAGCGATTACGATTACGATAGCGATAGCGATATTTAAACACGAAAGGTCATAGACATTCAGTGAAGTGACGTGGCCCGATATATGCGACTAATTACAATATATTGTATGTATATTTTAATAATATGCGAATAAGCGCTACATATCTATATATAGTATATATATTCATATTCACATTTAACGATAAATACAACGATTACGATTACGATTACGATTGCGATGCACGTTTCAAGCTCTGAGTATGACGGCATTAGCCATCATATCATAATGATCAACATGATGATAATGATGATCTAGCTGATGTATGTATGTGTATATATGTATGTATTGGTATCGTACACATGTATGTACATGCTTGGAATTGGGGGGGGGGGTGCGTGGGGGTAAATGTTGTTAGCAATAAACAATCAATACTTACATCGGAATCAAACGAGGTGAGCATGTTCTTCAAGGCACTTCTCTTCTGCGACAGCATATCCTTGAACATCTCTGTTGTCGATTGCCCATCCTGGCTGTCAGCCGATGAGAGGCGTCGTCCTGCTGCTGCTGCAGCTGCAGCTGCTCCCGACGTTGCCGGCAGCGCCGTGTGCGTTGAGCTTTTGCGCGATTCCTGCGGCGAGGCCCATTCGCTGCCCAGACCCGAATGCGAGCCATTCGGACTGCCAGGTGAGCGTAGATTCTCTCGACTGCCCATGGGACTAGCCGCATGGCTGGACAATAAGCTGGAGGACATGTCGCTGCCTTCGTTTATCTCCTTGCTCCAGTAGTGCGTATGGGCCACCTCCATCAATTGAAATACCGACGCCATCCCGCCCAGCCCAAAGTTGCTGAAAGTCGCATCCAAACCTGTTGCAATCGCCTGCACGCACTTCAGCATGCCCTTCCACACGGGCTTTGTGACACACTTTGTGAATGAATGCAAAGGAAAATTAATTAATTAGTTGGCGCCCAACGTGGGACAAAAAAATATATTTAATATTTTAATTTTCGATAAATGGATGAAATATAAATAAAATATATATTTTTATTTCCCTTACCACGTCGTCAACATGATCGTCGGGTGCTATTTTCCTATCCAATGTCTTGTTGAGCTTGCTCAATACAAGAGTCCGATAGGATTCATCCTCCATAAGTTTCTTGAAACGATTGAGCTTCAGCCAGCCGACACCTTCGCCGGCAAGCACTTGATTGGTGACATCCTTGAGAAATGCCTGATTCTCGGCATTGCTATGCGAGCGCTCCTGATTTTGTTGTCGCGTGAGCTCCTCTTGCGTTTGCCTTGGTCCCGCGTGCTTTATAAGCGGCGTCCGCTCGACGAGCCCTTTCCGACTTGGAAACGAATCGAAATTAATGCCAGTTTTAGCTTTACCCGCATTCACATTCGCTGCCTTTTGCGGAATAGTCGTCTGCTTCTGCTGATTTTCTATAAAAAACAAAAACAATACAACAAAAGCCAAGGGAAAAGGCAAAGGCAAAGGCAAAGGCAAAGGACTTCACTTACTTTTGCCACCGAACATGCCCGAGAACATTGTCGTCGTGGAAGATGCCAGACCATTAAAGTCCGTACCAATGGAGGAGAAGAAATTATTACCGCCTCCTCCTCCGCCGCCGCCGCCACTTTGTTGCACCTGCTTCTGTGTGGCCACTTGAGAATTGGCCGCAGTTGCCACATTGCCCACGCCCGGAGTGAGCTCCTCAATCTTGATAATGCCCTTCTTAGTGGCAGCCTCCTTCGCCGTCTTCGTCAGATCGCCCAGTGTCGATTTGCCCACGTATGTGAGATCCTCCAATGTGTTTTTACTAACACCGGCCGCCTGCTTGGACACTTCCAGCGCCTGCTTGGACGCCTCTCCAGCTGCCTTCTTGGCATGCAGCGTGAACTGTATTTATTGTTGTTGTAAATACACAAAAAACCAAATCAATAAAAACATAAAATACAAATTGAAGTATGGAATATCTATTGTAATTTCGATAAATTTCAAGCCGAATTTAACTACAGAAACAACCACAAACAAACAACGAAGGGTGCAAGGTCAAAATGTCAAACTATTTAAAATTTAAATACAATATATTATGTATGTATGTATGTACATTTATTATTATTTATTTCATATTCAAATACATTGAGTACTTAGATTTCAAATTTATTATTATTTTTAATTATTTGTCAAATTCAACTGGAATTTCTATTTTTTAACTTAATTCCGAATTATTTAATTTAAATATTATCAACGTTTTTTTATTCAAGATATTTTAATATATTTTTGTGGCAACTTCAAATTGTTTAAAAAATTTTAACAGTTTTCTTTTGTTGTATTATTTTGAATACAATTAATTGTTTATACGCTTTAAGTACTCATTGCAAGGCTCTAGTTTCGATTGCAGTGGATGGATTTTGGATATTGGACATGTTGTGACGTGTTCGTCAGCGTGATTGAGGTGAGAGAGTGGGAGTAAAAGTGGATGTGGAAGTGGAAGTGCAAATGGAAGTGTACTAGGAGTACCAACCTTTTCAAAGGTATGACGCATTTTATCATCTAGATCTTCGTCCAGCGCATGCTATACTTAGTTATAACATTGTTTATGTTTTTGTTTATGTTTTTGTTTTTGTTTATGTTTTTGTGTTTGTTTGTTTTGGTTTGGTTTGGTTTATTTTTTTTGTTTCACAACAAAGAGCACAACAACACATTGAATCCAATTATGGATGCACGCATACACACACAGACATATTTATTTATATTGTAGTTTCTTATGTTTCATATTATTTGACCTTTTTTTGTCTGTACTCACCTTATCAACATGGGCTAGTAGACCCTCCTGACTGCTCTGACGCGTCGTCTCACGGACCAGCTCTTTGGCATGGGATGCAAAATTCTCAAAGAGCGAACTCTGCGAGCTCTGCCGCCCTGGACTGCTCGAGCTAGAGCCTGAGCTGCCGGTACGGGCCAATATATTGCTTACGTTCGGCTGCTTAACGGGTGGCGTCAACGGTGGCTGTCAATCACAAGACATCGGAGGAGGCCAATCAATCACGGATGAATATTGTTGTTAAATCAGGTTTCTTCTTACCGGTATCTTCTTCTCGGTACGCTCAACATCGCTTGTATTGCGTTGGATTTTGCCAGGGGAAATGCTCTTGCCGTTGCCGGCATTGAGCGTTGAGGTTACCTCCGATTCCGCCTCCAAGCTGGCCATTTTGATTGTGGCCTCCAGACGCATGGCCAACGGTGTGGCCAACTCAAAGACTGGCTGGGTGGGTTGTTGGCCCGCCTTTGGCTGAAAATCGAATTCGGAATCGCGATTAAAGCTGGGTGAACTCAAATCGGAGCGACTTGATGAGGAAGAGACAGGTGAATCGGCGCGTTCTTCATCCCCTTTGCTGGCGGCACCAGGAGCAGCCAATCCCTCGGGATATTGCAATTTACTGGGCGGATGATATACCAATGATGGATCCAAATTCGAGGACAACGTCTGAGGCACCACATGCGGTCGATTGTAAGAGCCAAAGACATCATGCAGACTCGGCGATAAATCCGATGATGGCATCTCTGAGACAAAATCACTGAGAGAACTATACGATGAGCTGCTGCTATCGGCGCCCTCCGAGTCCGAGCCGCTCTCATCTGTCGGCTGGCACTCCAATTGCTTGAGCGAGCGCAGTGCCCCATTCAGGGAGCTGCCGTCATCCCAGACGGAGAAGCGTATTGGGGTTAGGGCGTGAGCAAACCATTTGGGCTTATCGCCCACCTGCATTGGATCCATGACTCCCGTTTGGACGCGCAAGAAGGCAACATTTGTTGGCGTTAAGGACCATTCGGCCAGAAATTCGACCGCCTGCGTACGGGCAAATTGATTGAGAAAGTGCGAGGCGCGCGGACGGGAACGCAAGAAGCTGTTGATTTGAAATGCGACAACGGGTCGCGGATATAGACGCAATGTCCTTGTGTGCTCCGCGAAATTGGCCAAAGTGTTTTGGGCGTTAAAGAAGCGAACCATTGCCACACGTGTGGCCACATCCACGGAGTCCACATCCGTGCCATAAACAAACGGATTCAGTGCTGGCGAATTCATTGGACTCGGCTGACGCGACATTAACGCTGATCCCTGAGCCGAAACTGAATTTCTTTGACTCGCCTGCGCCGAATGCGGCGGCGTTTGCAGTGGCAGACGAACTTGTGACACGCTGCAAAACGAATTCACATTCAAATTAACATTTATTCCCTTGGCATTAATGTAGGGGATTCCCCCAAACTTACCCCAACAGAGGCGGCTCCTGTAGACTGTCACGCACCGAGGGTAACAACTGCTGCGTCGATACCGCCTGATTGGAGGCCGTCATCGAAGTTAATGCCTGTTGGCAGGTCGAAAAGCATAAACAAAAAAAAAAAAAAAAACATAAGAAAATGAATTAGTTTTAGCCAAGGCGGAAGAGTATTTAGGCTGAAACTTCAACATGGCTAACTAGTATGTGAAAGGAAAATGGAACGAAAGATAATAATCGAAAAAAAAAAAGAGAAAGGTAGGCGGAGGCAGAAAGTTTCTCTGGCTAGGGATTAAATATGTACAAGAGAAATCACTTCAAGGACATGCACAAAACGAAAGAGACGAAAGAAACAAAGAGCAGGGCGAGCGAGAGATAGACATAGGAGGATGGAGGAAAGAAAGGGCATAAAATACAAAATTCCTTTCAGTTTGTTTTTTTTTTTAAACAATAATTAACTATGATTATAAAAGGAAATAATAATATTATACAATAGATACATTTGCATGTTATAATAAATATGTATTTTTATTTGAATAATAAAAAATAAAGATAAAAATAGAAAAATAGATAATATATCGTATTTAACTTTTCACTTTAAAAATAAATTCGAAATAAAAATAGATGACTTTTGGTTGAATTCTTTACACTAAAAGAGGGCAAAATATTGAATTGATTGATTGATTGATTGATTGATTGATTGATTGATTGATTATATGCATGCATGTTAACATATGGCATAACGATGTACACAGATATATATAATAACATAGTATTGTATATTGTAGATATATAGATATTGTTATGGTTGTGTGTGTGTGTGTATGGGTGGGTGGGTGTGTGTGTGTGTGTACACTGCACTTTATTTTATTTATTTACAAATGAAAAGAAAAACAAAAAGAATAAACAAAATAATAATTAATATCTAGTATTTAACGAAAGATTTGCGATATTTAGTTTAAACATTTTTGTGAGCGATATTTACACCAAGTCCAGCTTCATCCATAAGTAGCATAGCCTTTTGCAGTTGTTATTGTTGTTGTTGTTGTTGTTGGTATTGATGTAGTTGTTGTTGTTGTTGTTGTTGTTTAGTTATTGTAGTTGTTGTTGTTTTGTTTTGTTTTTTTTTTCAGAAATTCGTTTAACAATTAATGCATGAGTGTTCAAAAAACAGTATTAGCATAGTAAAAGGCATATATATATATATATATAAATAGAGAGAGAGAGAGAATGTATGTGTGAAAAAGAGAGAGAGAGAGTAAGAAATAAAGAGAGAGAGAAATACAAGTAATAAAAATACAATTTGAAAATATATTTTATGTATGTATTGTATGTAACAACAAAAAGATTAAACTTTTTAGAAATATTTATACGAAAATTTGGCAACCTTAAGCTGATACATATAATAATTATAATAATAATATTAATAATAATAGTTAATAATATTTAATGTTTTAACTCTCTCTTATTCATCTGTTTATTATAGCACAATATCACACAAATTGCATCAAATGAAACGAAAGCAAAAGATGAAAAGGCAAACGGCAAATGCCGCTAGCTCCATACAATATGCGATTCCTTAGATTCAGAAAAGGGGAAACCCCCCAAAAAAAATGAAATATCAGATTAAATCTTAAATTCAATAAAAACACAAAATACAACAAAAGATTTGTTAAGTAAAAATAAAAATAAAATAATTTAAAGACAAACACCCAAAAACAAAAAGTCCTTTGACATTGGCACGACTTTTACAATATATTATTATTTATTTATTAATTTGTTATTGTTTTTAAAGAAAGCGCATATCTTCATGTCAGCTTTTGTATATGTATGTGTGTATGTATATGGTAGTGTATATGGTATTGTAGTAGACAATAAGCACGACGTAAAGTTGAAAAAGCGTTTTCCATACCAAGAGACACAATAATGTACGCATGTATGTATGCATGTATGTATGTATGTATGTATGTATGTATGTATATGTATATGTGTATATTGTATGTTATATATGTATATATGACATGAATCGTAATTTGTTTGTGTAGATTTTAGATTGCATTTATTATTGAATACAATTAAACGTATTTTTAAATCGAAAAATAAATAAATAAATAAATATATTATACTCGTACAATAAATATTATTTTGTTTATTTATATCCATATAATTGATTATGGTAAATTTTAAATTAAGATTGATATTTTTGTATGTAGCTTTTGACGTGTTTGCTTGAAATGTCAGTTGAATGCACAGAACGAGTTCTAATTTATTATATACTTGTCTATATTTTGTTTAATCAGATATTTGTATTCTTGTTTCGTTTTGTTTTTGTGTTTCTCCTTTCTCTCTTCAAAGTGGTGCAATATTTTCTTTTCTTTTTTTTTATCGAAACCAGAAGAAAACAACAGTGAAAGAACGGAAA
The DNA here is from genome assembly GCA_037075045.1 of Mulgravea parasiatica. Taxonomy (NCBI): domain Eukaryota; kingdom Metazoa; phylum Arthropoda; class Insecta; order Diptera; family Drosophilidae; genus Mulgravea; species Mulgravea parasiatica. Next base: position 20,360 of record JBAMCR010000247.1, on the reverse strand, counting down.
AAAAAGAGAGACAATGCCAATCGAGTTGAGGAAAACAACATTGATAAGTGCAGAAAACAGGCGAAATGTGACAAAAAGAATATTAGATCCGCGACTTGATCAGCTGGTGGTGTATAGCTCGGTGCTGGAGCATCTGTTGGAGCAGAAGCAATATTACGAACGGGAGCGCGACATGGAGCTATTACGCCTCGAGCGCTTCAAGTGCGAGGGTGCCAAGGATAATCGTATTAACGTGCAAATGCAGGTGATCAAACGGGTTCAGGCCATGCTACCGGATATTGTATTCAAGTTGCGCAATGAATATTATAAATTCGAACGTTTCCTGCATAATGAGGTGGGCATTAGGGAGCTGGATGAGAAACTGTATGTTAAGGCTTGGCAATTGTTGGGCGACTGCAAGATGAGCATTCAATAAGTTTCCCCATTCGCTTCAATTATTGTCATTATCCTTGTGCACCCATGTGCAATAATACCAAATTGAAATTAAACAAAATATAACAAAACAAAACAAATAACTTAAAAAAAAAACCTTTTTTTTTAAATTTTTTCCTTTTTTTGCAACCAATCATATGGATAAAGTTATTCGCTTCGGCAATTTAAATCGATTTGATTTGAGTTGAGTGTAAAAGTAAAAAGTCGTGAAGAAAATACAATATGTATATGGTACTCGTATGTACATATGTGTATGTGTATACCTGCTTGAGATGATTCTTTAGTATTGTGCCCTCTGGTTCCGGCAAGGGGGGGATCTCATCGTAACCGCCTGTTGGTGGCGTCAATTTCGTCGAGTCGAGGTCAACAACCCAAATATCATCGGGTAATCTGAAAATCGAATTTAAATCGAATTCGATTGGAATAATTTTTTATTTTTTTTAGTTTTAAGTTGATTTTTTTTTTTGTATACTCACTTAAAGTTCTTTTTGTATATTAGAAATGAGGCGGGCACACCGATAACAAAGGGCGTGGGCGCCAATAGCAGCTGCTCGGCACAGCTGAGGCATGTGGGCAATAGGGGAATCACCGGGAACATATACTCCAAGGGATACAGCATGGTAACAAATGCCATCACCGACATGGAGAGCGCATTGTAATCGCGCGATTGAAAGAGCACTTTGTTCTCCAGCATGATCAGTGTCCAGACCTTCAAGCAGGTCTCAACGCCAAGCAATTCCAGTGGCAGATGCAGTGGGAAATCGACCAAGGAGAAGCGCGTATGGTCCGGTAATGCGAAAAGCAATGGCTCATGCACAGTTGGCGACAGCACCTCCACCTAAAAGAGAGAGAAAAAGAGAGAGAGAGAGAGAGAGGGAGAGCGAGTATGTAATTGATAATTTCATCATTTTGAAATTCGAAAATTTACCTCAACACGCGTGGAGCCTGGCACCGGCACCGGCGTGGAGAGGAGGCGCAATATCCATGTCTCAATCTCGCGTACATCATGCAATACGATTGATGGCGTCGCCTCACTGGCATGACCCGTTAGCACCGTCCAGACATTGTCCCTGTTGATTTTCTGTGAGGCACCGACACGTTTCGGGGACGAGGACTCGTTGCAAGCATCGATTAGTTTCTTCAGTATGAAGAGGCATTCGCGGAATGTCGTAAAAAACGGATGATGCGATATTATGCACAGCGACGTAAGTGATTGATTACGTAATTTATTCCGTTTACGGGATGCACGCGGCGATGGCGAATGGCTTCCGCCGGATTCAGAATCCGCTGAGGGTGCCATTAAGCCCAATTTTGGTGCCGCCTGCTGTGGATGATTGTGTGCTCCAGCTGCCGTTCCAATACCACTTCCCGTCGCAGTTCCAGTTCCAGTTCCCGTTCCTGCTCCAGTTCCAGTTCCACTTCCACTTGCCGCATGCTGCTGATGCGAATGGGAATGGGAATGGGAATGAAGACGCTGTTGATCCGAATCGCGGCGCGATGTCAATTCACGATCTGAATCGCTGGGCGCGACGTTACTTCTGTAGTCGCTAGAAGTAGTTAAGAGGCCGTAACTATTATGGAAATGGATTTCGAGAATCCCGTTAGACAAGCGCAAAACAAAGGCCCAACAACATTAAACAATCATCAACAATAAACCATAAACAATAAACAAGAAGCAATTAATAATTAACAATTATAATAATAATAAAAAATATTTTTAACAGTTCATAATTTTACCTATTTTATTTTTTATAAACGAAAATAAATCGTGATTATTGGTAAATAAAACAAACTTCCTTAAACATATTTATAAAAAATTATTTATAGCTACTAAAATTATGTTTAAAAAACATTTTTATTTGAGAATCTGAAACAATTTCAATAAAATATCACCCAGCTTTTTTGTCCATTGGAATTTTCCGACCAGTTGCCTGATTTTTTCGAAAATCTAGCTAAACGATTTTCTCCCATTGATTATTAAATAAATATGAATGAAAATAAATATTTAAATTTCCAGCTGAACTCTCTAGGACTCTCACTTTAAAAAATCAATATTTAAAAAAAAAACCTGGACTTCGAGCTGGCCAACATACTCGTATATTTAAAACATGGAAAGGTCACTAAACTAATCAAAAAAAAAAAAAAAAAACAAATTAAAATTTATATTAACAAAATCAGTAATTTCTCTGAGTGTATACACACACACACACACACACACGCAACACTTGCCTGCTAAATGCTGAATCTGAGCTACGTTCCATGCTTTTGCGCCAGGACTCACGGCGAAAAGCGGACGAACGACGACCACGTGCACCGCTACCACCACCAGATGGATGTCCACCGTGTGCCCCATTGCCGGCTCGATCCGTGCCCATGGTGCCCGCTGCTTGGGCGGCGCACGGTCTTTCGATGGGCCGATAAAAATTCACACAAATGCCATAGCGCGTCTTGCCCGAGTCCTTGTCTGTCAAGGCAAATACAAACGATGTCATATCGCGTATGGCGGAGCCAGTGCGTCTTGGTCCAACGCTGGTGCAGCCCTCCGGCTGGCAGAAGTACACCATGTCCAGCGGCAATGGAAAATCCGCGTGATCCGACGGTGGATAACGCCGCAAAAGATCGGGCACCTAATTACAACAAATTCAATTTAATTAAGCACAATCCCGTTAATTACAATTAATTAATTAATTAATAAGTACAAGAAAAGTGTTAATTATTTTTTAACATTGAGATATTTCATGTATATACAATAGATTTTTGAATGAAATATAATGCCATATTAAAAACTCACCTGCACCGGTGGCGCTTTGCTACCCTGTAAACCCTTGGGCATTGGTGGCGTTGTATGCGCACCAACAATCGCCATGTAGTCCACCAGACGTGGGCATAACGAGGCGCGCTGCTGGTCCGACATTCTGGCGTAGGTGCCGGGAGCTGGGGCGGGGGAAGGTCCTCTGTAAAATTCGATTAATAGACAAACAAGAAGAGAAAACCATTAACAGCTGTTGGCAAGGGCAACTGTGGTAAGACACATTTAGCCAAGTTAACATAGCTTATCCAGTTAAAAATAAATACAAGAGCTTAAACGAAATATTCGAGTCAAAAGACAACAAAAAATCACTTTAAATTCTCAAATTAAATAATTGTAAAATGCATTAATTTATTAAAAGAATTTTTAAATTTTCTATAAATCATATTTATTGATAACTATACAAATTATCAATATATTGTAAGAATCATTATTCCATGAACGTATAATATTTCATTTCATTTTCTTGACTGAACTTTAAGTTTCAGTTGAAAAGAGTCACAGCTGTTGCTTGATTTGCGACTCATAAGAAATTTCAATATTATAAAAAGAACTAGAATATAACAAAATAAACAGAAAAAATGAAATGAAAAACGAAAAAAATTAAATTCATGCTTGATTCTTGTTGATTAGCTTGATTTTTGCAATAAATTGCCATAAATCAACGAACTGCAGGCGAATCAAATCAAAGTCCCAAGGGATCAGTTGAAATCCAGTCAGTGTCCTGCTAATGACCTTGCCATGGCCAACAATTGGCCTGGAGCAAACGTGACAGGACATGCCACTGAACAGGATGCCGGCGGGGGGGGGGGGGGGAGTTTTCCCATTTCACCCTCGCTGAAGGCAAGCAAAAATTTTACTCCTTAAAAAATTTGTACATAAAAGCAGAAAACGAAAAGGAAAATGTGAAATGTGAAATAAGAAATGAGAAATTTCACCAATTGCATTGACGTCACGCGCACAAGTATTTTGCAGGACTTGAAAGGGGTGAGCGAGGGGAAATGAGGAAAACGAAATGAAAATGAATGAAGTGTATGCAGGAATGCGATGGAAAATGCAATGCAAATACCGCAACTCTCTTACGTATATCAAAAAAATAATCACTTTGGTGATGGCATGACAGAAAGTTCATTTCATTGCCAGCGATTGACATAATAAAAGAGACGAGCGAGAAGACAGCGAAACTCAAAACAGAGCTAAAGAGAGAAAGAGAGAAAGAGAAAGAGAGAGAGAGAAAGAGATAGGGAGAGATGACAGATTGGAGATGGGAGGAAAAAATGCAGTTTGAAGGATGCCTTGACAAGCTTATGACAGCTTCAAGGACAACTAACATTACATGCAATCGCTAGAAACCCAAAGAGAGAATAATCTAGGAAACTTTCGACTAAAATATACCCTATACATATAAAAAAAACATAATAATAATAATATAAACATATTTTAATAACTATTTTATTAATTTCTATTCAGTCATCAAAATCTAAATAATTTTATGGATTATTTCATCACACACTATGTTATTGCTATCAATTACAGGGTATGCGGCGGCATGTTGTGGCTCTCCTCATGAGGTCTCTTTGCTCTTTGAGCAACAAAATAATGCGTGCTAATATGTTGTAACATACAATGTGGTTAAGCTGCGTATTAGCCTTCTATCCGACAGTTTACATTAGGGTAAAAAGTTTTACTATTCACAAGGCCGAAAAGCAAAAAATAAGGATGCTGTCCTTGTGTGTATATGTGTGTGTGTGTGTGTGTGTGTGTGTGTAAATAGATAAAGCCATAAAACGTACCACATGTTCCGGCTACTTATGTCAAGGCTGCCGTTGTTCATTTCTTTTTTATGGTATATACGAGTATGTTGTAAAAAGCCACAAAACGCACAACTTGAGCAACTCGAATTGCCATTTAGTGCTTAATGAATGAATGAAGAATGAATGAATGAATGCATGAATGAATGAACAATGTCTGAGGGATTGCACTCGAGTCTTTTTGCGGGGACATCAAGTCCAGGACTCTCCTTCATATTGTTTTTGTTTTTGTTTGTGTTTCTGATGGATACGCCAACGCAATTGTTGTTAAGCTGGCTGGCGTCATGACATCAGAGCCCAGCAGCTCATCCAGTTAAGGAAGGATGTGTCGCCAGCAGGACATTTCAATTGTCTCTGGGGGCGTTAAAAATAGCTAAGCACGCCAAGTGAAACTGTCATTAACCAAAAAAACACAAACAAAATAAATAGATTCATATAATACGTATGTATATCTGAATCATCATCCACAAAATGGACGAAAAATTGACATTTTAATGCAAACAACGAGGAAGACGAAAAAAATCCCACGCAATTGAGGTCCTTGCGTCAGAGATATTAACTTAAGGATTGAACATTGTTTTCCTACACGGGATTTCCTTTTCGAAAAACAATTGTGGATCAATTGTAAACAAAAAAACAAACTAGAAGAGGGCGGCATCTCTTCTGAATTAAATTGCTTTCAATTCATTTGTTATTGAAGCTTTGTTTAAACAAATTGTTGTATTTAATTTTATTATAATTATTAATACTTTTAAAGACAATTTATACATTTTCTGTTTTATAATTCTTCTCTTTTGTTTATGGCCCAATCACAGAATACGAAAATAAATAAACAACTTGACAGCATTTTTAAAATCCCAACTAAAGTAAAGTTGTCCGTTTCTTTTGCGAAAACAATCAGATTCCAGATGATATAGTCGTACTTAGCGGCAACAATAGTATTAAAAGGAGAGCGAAAAGAATAAGAAGAATAAGAAGAAGCGACAGGAAGTACAAGAAGGAAGAAGAAAAGCTGCTGCTGCAACAATGATGGCAGGCAATTCAACAAAAGACGCAAACCAAACTTATTTTTCCTGGAAGCGGAAACTAGTTACCAGAGAAAAGAGAAATATGTCACAATAAGCATAACAATAAAACTCAAATGCAAGGCTGAGAATTATGCCCATTGGAATCAATAACGACTATAAGATACACTCACTAGTTATGTATAATAAATAAATGCTTAAAACGAATTATAAAGCACTCAATAATACTATAATTATTGATAGTTAAAATCTAAATGAATACTCGAAAGAATGTATAATATGTTAATCTAGTAATTAATTGTCTAGAATATTAGAATGAATCCAAGAGAGACAGACAGAGAGAGAGAGGGTATTCGCTTCTTGTGCACACTCTGCCCATCTCATATTGCGCTTTCAACATTCTTCTTCAGACAAAGAAAAAAGCCTGTCAGTCTCTTTTAAGTGCACCATAAAAGTATGCAACGTTAAATCAGCTGGACAAAATACGAGAAGCTGCTCTCTCTCTCCCCTACTGTCACCCCTCTCTCTCTCTCTCTCTCTCTCTCTCTCTCACTCTTCCTCTCTTTTTGCATCTTTGTATGCTTGTGGGCTCCTTTGGGCCACTTACTTTAAAAACTCAAGTGTTGGGGCTACGTCTCTGGAGCGTTGCTTTCTTCAATTAATTTGACGCTGTGCGACTCATTTTACATTCATGCCGAGGGTCATACGAAAAGTAATCGAGCCGCTTCATCTACAAACTTTATATTCTAATAAAAAATTTTGAAAAAGAATAATCAATCAAAAATTTAGAACAATTTGTTTAGCATAATTCAATGAATAAAGCTGTAGAACAAATAATAAATAAATATTGTTGTCTTTGTTTTAACAATTAACATTTACAGTTAAATTTTTAACTATATTTATTTGTGAAAAACTGTTTTTTGTGAATTTTAATTTATTATTTATAATATATAATATTTTGTATACTAGATAATCTAACAAATTTTCAAACTTTCCTCTTATGTGTGCGTGTCTATAAGTATGTGGCACATATGTGTATATGGATACATATATATATATGTGTGTGTGTGTGTGAGTGTGTGTGCCTCGAGCATATCGTGGCGACCCCAAGTGGTGTGAATGACTTGTTGTTGTTGTTGTTGTTGCTGTTGTTGCCTGCGTTGTTGTAGGCTCACACGTGCCCAGTTTGTTAGCATTTGAAGCAGAAAATCAATAAAAGGCTCGGCAATTGCATTGCCTTATGCTTTATGATGGTCAAAAGACAAACAGACAGACAGATAAACAGGCAGACAGACAAACAGGCAGACAGACAAACAGACCGACAGACAAACAGGCAGACAGACAAACAGGCAGGCAAATAAGCAAAAACGCAAAAACAAAAACAGAATATCAAAAAAAAAGTAGATATGATAGAGGCAAATGGCAATTGAATAAAAGAAGAAAAGCTCATATAGCAATTATAGAGAGTGAAACATACATACATATGTATGTATGTATGTACATACACACACTCTCATATATACCATACATACATACAATTGCCACATAATCAAGGCCACAAAAAATGTGCTATTATTTTCCATGATAAGCGCTTATCACACAAACCAACCCACACACACACACACACACACACACAATATATAAAAATACCCATAAATTGCTTTATCTCAGTCTCTCTTTTTTTTGTGTCTCCGTTTCGCTCTTTAAACTGAAATTGCTTTGAAAATTGCATTAAATTCAATTAAAGCTATGAAAACCTTAATGGAAAATGGATGGAAAATGAAATATAATTTAATTGTACATTGAACAATTTTCTTAGTGAAAATTCGTGTAATCAAATAGAATAAAACAACAACAATTTCAATTTCAATTTCCTGCATAAATTTCAAAAATCCCAAACGCACAAAAGTGTGCTACAAAAAATGCCAAGATGAAAGAAATTTTTTCAAGTGCTGCTGCTGCTGCTGCTGCTGCCGTAGCGACAGCTGCGACTTCCAAAAGCTGTTCGAAAAAAATGTTTAAAGAAAATAAAAATAAAAAATGAGAATGAAAATATGGAAATGGAAAAGGTAAAGTTAAAGTTAAAGAAACTGAAAAAGAACAAAAAAAAATACAATCAAAACGCAGGTGAGGTGACTTGAGGCCGAGGTGGATTGACAAGGCTAAGGCAGCAAATGTCTCACAAGCACAAACACAGCAACAAATACACATACACACACACACACACACACACACACACACACATACATACACACCCATACACAAATAGGCAAACCAAATACAATTCTCTTTTGCACACACACACTTAGGCGAACGCTAGCTTACAACTCTCTCACACACACAGGAGCGAGCAACACAGTAACCAAACGCACACACGCACACACACACGCACACACATATACACATGTACATATATTCATGCATACGCAGCGGGCGCCCTCGTACGCAACAAGGTCACTGGAAAAATCGTTAAGCAGCAGCAGCAGCAGCAGCAGCAACAGCAAAATAAAAAGAAAAGAAAAAAAACCTAAACCTATTGTTGTACACACACACTCGCACGCATGTTTATCATGCCTTCAGACATACATACATACATACATATGTATGTCTGTATGTGTTTATGCCTGTGTGAAAGTATAGCATACTATTTGCATCGTTTATTTCATTTCATTTTTACTTACCAATTCGTAGCGCTCTCTTTGCAAAGTTGCTTCTACTAATTATTTGTGTTTGTTTTTTGCTAAATATTTTTGTTAATTCACTCTTTCAATAAGTCAACATTTTTGTACTTTGCTTGCTTTTTGTGTTTTGGTACACTTGGTAGCAAATACAAACAAGCAACAACAAGAACAACAACAAAAACAATTAAAGCTCAAATTTTAATAGCACTTGAGAACAACACGCACGCCGTTTCCCTCTTTCTCTTTTCTTTCTTTCGTTAATTTGTTTTCTGTTATTTATTGAACATTTGCTTAACTCAATTTCATTTTCTCTCTATTTTCTTCTTTTTTTTAATTTGCAGCCTTTTCCTCTGCTTTGCTTTTCTGATTTTCTTGTTCCTCCTTTTGTGTGTTGCGTGCCCTGCCTTTTTAACGTCCGTGCTGCGCGCTGTTCGTGGTGTAACTGTTTACAGGATGCCTCGCTTGTCATCTGCATGCTGGTATTTGGTGAATTTTGGTGAATTCTTATTGGATTGTGGTGTGTTTGTGTTTGTGTGCGCACCGCTGCATGTTGAAATTCCTTTACATTGATTCTCGTTTCATTTTCCTTTCGTGAAAATGTATATTTCTTGGGAAAAGGAAAAATTACCAAAAGTGAATGTTTTCTTATAAAGAATTTTATTTTATTTATTTTTCGTTGAATAATGTAAATACATACACAAAAGCAAATTTTACAATACAATACAATATACGAGTATGTATACAAAATCTAATAAAATAAAAAATCTAGGCAACTTAAAAATCACTTTAAATCCTTCTCTTACCATTTCTTGTTTTTTGAAGTTTTCTTTTATTTTCGAATTTTTTTTTTTTTTGTGTTTTCTTTTTTTTGTGAATATATGATGGCTAAAATTCATAAAGTTGAAAAATTGTAATTTGCTTTGATGCCACACTGTGCAATTGCCAGGACTGGAAGTGCTCTGGTGCTTAGCCATTTTTTAGTATTTCTCTTTGTGTTTTTTTTTTTTTTGTTTTGTTTTGTATGTTTTTTACGTTTTGTCATTTAGCATTTTCATGCCGCACTTGTTGGATTCTGCTTTCCTTCAATGCGCATGTTTTAGCTGACAGCCACGTGCGTTCCACTGCCTTCCAATATACATGCATACATACATACATACATACGTGCACATATACAAATGTGTAAGTATAGTATTTATACATACTCATATGCACATACACACAGATACATACATAAGTGTTAACTGTTATATGAGCTTTTTAAATTGAGTTTTTAATGAAAGCTGCGTTTAAAGCTACATACAGTTCACGCACTTTCGAGTGAACTTTAACAATCAAAGTCAAATATTTAATTAGCTAATTGATGTCCATTTTAATTCCCTACAATTTTCAAAAATAACAAGAAACAATTATCTAAAAGCAAGCCAAATTTAGCTGGAAATAGCCAATTAATCGCCAAGCAACAAAAGCCAAAAAAAAAATAAAAACACAAAATATTTGTCCTTTTGGTTATTTGATTTTTATTGAATAGAAATAGACAACATTGTATGTACATGCACATAAAATTTATTTAAACATTTACAAAATACAGTTCTACTGTGGCAGCTATTGAAAATCAGGAAAATTACAATGATATTATCCAGTTATTGCAATAATCCTCGATATTAATAAAGATTTAAAAAAAAAAAAACTATACAAATTTGTTTATTTTTTTTTTTAACATTCTTCTAAAACGCTGATAAATTTAATTTAAAGAAGAAAAAAAAACTTTCCTACAAAATGCAAACAATTTTGAAAGAAAAACAAATGTATATTGGGAGAAAGGGGAGTTGGGTGGGGGATTTTTTTTTTTTTTTTTTTTTTGTTGGCCCGCCAAGTGCGCCAAGCTTAAAGCTAAAGGGGAGCCCCCAAAAGCTGCCCCTACTATAAATGCACAATTCTGGGAGAAAAACAAATGGTGACGTCACAAGGCGGCCAAGAATAACGGGATATATATATATGTAAATGGGTAAAAATTGTTTTCTTTCTTTCATTTTTGTTTCTAATTGTTGTAAATAAATGCCATAAAAACAGCCTTAACCGTTTGATCCAGTCAGCTGGTTTGGGTTAGTTAACCTTTGACCCGATTTCTTTTTTTTTTTTTTTTTTTTGGTCCTTTTTTGCTTTAGTAGAGCAAAAAGAGCGCCGGCTGCTCCAAATGGTGTTTCCAAACATTGGAGAAGCTGGCCATGGTGACGCCATCGATGACACGATGATCAGCTGACCAGCTGACGCTCATTATGTGCGCCTTGATCACTTCGTCCTGATCGTTGAAACGTGGCACCGCCTTGGTGCGCCCCATGGCGCCAATGGCCACCTGTGGTGCCATGATGCAAGGATGCGTGTATGTGCCACCCACCTAAAAGGATAAAGCAATATATACAATTACAATAATCGATGATTAATCGATTGTTCACAATCAATCAGCTGTAAATTAATTATGATCAGCTGTTATCAAATAGGACATTTTTTGGGAAAATTATTGAATCCGACGATTATTCAACCATTTTACTCACAATGCCAATATTGGACAACGAAAAGGTGCCATCAGCAAAATCCGTTGGCGTCAATGAGCCAGTGCGTCCGCGTTCGATCAGCGCATTCAAGTCCTTGGCAATTTGTATAATATTCTTTGCCTGACAATTCTTGATGTTGGGCACGACCAGGCCTTGGGGCGTGTCGATGGCAACGCTTATGTTGTGCGCCCCCTTGTAGATGATCGATTCGCTGGCCAAGTCCAGCGAGCTGTTCACAATTGGATATTTCGTTAGGGCGATGCTGGCCGCCTTTATGCAGAATGGCATAAAAGTTAGCTTGGGCACGCCCTCTTTTTGGGCAGCCGATTGCAGTTGGACGCGAAACTTCATAAGATTGGACATATCGATCTCATCGCTGTAGGCAAAGTGTGGAATTTTCTGTGGCAGAGACAGAGAAATTCAAATTTATCGATTCATTTGCAATGTTATCGATTATTGAAATCATTTCACACTCACCAGCGACTCGGTCATCGCCTTGAGCATAGCCTTACGCACACCCTTAAGCACCTCAACACGATCCGCCGGGGCGGCCACTGGGGGAGCTGCCAAAGTGGGTGCGGCTGACGGAGCAGGAGTAGCTGCAGCTACCCCAGGTTGCATACTACTTGGATGTGGCACATTTGTGCCTGGGGGCACGTGTCCCAAATACTCAAGGACATCGCCCTTGAGCACGCGTCCATTTTTACCAGTTGCCGGCACTTGGGACAAGTTTACCTTGTGCTCCTTGGCCAGGCGACGTACAGCGGGCGTGGCAGGTGTGATCTGGCGTCCACATGTGGGTGCAGCATCTGCAGCGGTTGCGGTTGCCGATTGCGACGATTCCGCATCACTAGCGTTACTATCGGAAGTGTTATCGGCATCCTCGTCATCGATTACTTCGAATTCCAACAAAGGTTTACCCACCAACGCCAGCTCATCGATATCGTGATATAGCTTGGTTATTTTGCCATCATATCGGCTGGTTATCGTCACCGATGCCTTGTCCGATTGCACTTCGCACAAGTTATCGAATTGCTCAACGGTATCGCCGACCTTGACGAACCACTCCTTGACCGTTACCTCGCGTATTCCCTCACCAATATCGCTGAGATTAAAGGAAACACGCTTATCCAACGGGTTCGTCCAGTGCAGGCAGCGCGCCAGCTGGAAAAGCAAAAAAAAAATAAACATAACGGAAACCAAATCAATTAAAATTTAAATTAAAAATATTAAAAAATAACACAGACGCACGCACGCACACAGAGAGAGAGAGAGAGAGAGAGAGATCGACATGTATATGAGCGCCCTCTTTCGGCTTTCGTGCATAAAAAGTCAAACGAAATCGCGTGCGAGCGCCCTCTCTTTCGTACTTGTTGCCCATTGCGATTGCTCGCTCACTCGCACACACACACATGCAGCAATTTAGACACTTGTTGTGCGCAAAAAAAAAAAAAAAAACTCGATTACATAAGTTTAACAGAGAACTTGACAAAATCGAACCGTGATGCGTTTCTTTTGCCGTCGCTTTATCACTGGAAATGCAATTCAATTAAATTCTTAACACTCACAGCGAGCGGTCTAGAGCGTTGACAGCTTTTTAGCAGCCAAAATGTGCTGGCATTGCGCAGCAAATGTGTTGTCATTGCCATTTCGCTTTGCTTGTTTTTTGGTTAATGCCTAAAAAAAACGAAAAAACAAAAGAATATCTGTATATTATCAATAACTTGTAGGGCTTATCTTTCGAAACAAACATTACCTGAAACTGCTGCCAAAATGCTTGTGGCGTTGCGCTGAAAACCGCTTCAACTGCCGCAAAAGTAATTTTAAAAAAAAAAACAAAAAAAAAATTATGATCCGCTCTCCCCACCTTATCAAGCGAATTTATTGCCGCGTTCTTGGCAATTGAAGTTTGTTTAGCATTTGCCAGCTGTTTGCCAGGTGGAGCCTGATCGTCACGCCTGGCGCCATCTGTTGCTATAAACGCAATATTGGTATCGATATACAACGGCTAATATCGATACGAAAAGGATCAGATGTTTCGCAAGTCCAACGAAACGCAAAACTACAATTTATTTTAATTAAACACAAGAAATCTAGAAATTTCAATTTAAATTTAAAACAAAAACCGGGCTTAGGCTTATTAAATACTAAAAATACCAAATTTTCAATCTATTTAAATAAATACTAAAATCATAACAGCTGTTAAAAAAAAAACAAATACAACGTGTTTAACAAAATGGTAAATTGTGCTCAAAATGTATTTAATTTTATTCAAAAGAAATTAGATAATAATTGTCAAATTTTAGACGAATTTACGTAAGGAACTGGAGAAGTGCAAACATCCGAATAGCCGCAAGACGAAGGCATTGGGCAAAAAGGCGCGAAGGCAAAATAATAAGCATAAAATGCGTCTTGGTCATGCAATGAAAAGCAACATAACCGGCGAGAAGTTGAGCTGGTTTCATGATCACATCGAGGAGGGACGCACTGCGCCATTGGGCCCACAGGAATTCGAGGATTTGATTGCCCTTTACCTGCAGCGCTTTGATGAGGAACTGGCGCAAATCGCACTGAAACAATCGATAGGCAAACATCGTGCCCATCAGCATGTGGCGCGTCAAAATGTTATCAACATGACGCTGGAAAAGGAACGCAACGATTATCGCAGCGGCGGCATCGGTAAGGATTCATGAATATCCAAAATTTCGTATTACATCTTGAAAACGAAAGGGACAGCCACAAACCTCAAAACGCTTTCTCTTTCTCTCCCTGCAGAGCTGCTAAATCTATGCGATGCCGCCAAATTTAAAATGTTATTCGATTGGGATGGCAGCGCGTTGAGCGTGCAACATTTAAAACTGGATTTGGTTTCCCACAATATGCTACAGCGTCTAAAGACCTCAGATAAGCCGGAAGATGCAACGGCAACTTCAAGCAAGAGCAAGAAAAGTGAAGCCACAAATTCAGAGCAAATGGAAACGGCGTAAAATCAATAAATTTCACATCAAAAACAATTGTTTTGAAACCTCAAATTAGTTTTTATAACTTAAAAATTAAATGTTTAATATACATTCAATAGTAAATAAATCTTAAAACTTAAAAAACACTTGTAAAAATTCTCAGTGACATTTTAAATATTTATAATCGATCTAATGAATCGTTTAACGTTTCAATTACATTTTTCAAAATATCGATAATACCAGTATGCCATGCAGCTGTCATGTCTGTATAGAAATCAAATCAAATAAGTCGTGTGTTATAGTTTTTGTTTGTTTTTTTCCAAAATTAAATAAATTTATTTAATTCGTTTATTGAACTCATTCGATACATCGATAAGCCCATTGCAAAACACAAATTTGCTGTAATAATCGATAGGTGTGTTTAGAAGAATAAAACAGCTGTTTTATCATCGCGTGTGCAGCGCATTGCATGTGTATGTGTATGTTTCTGTGACTGCGTGTGTGTGTGTGAACTTGAAATCGCTGCGAATAGAATTGTGGTGTAATATTTGTGTATAGACGTTAAAATCGGGTAAGCAATCATTTTTCTTGTATTACATAAACAATCGCCAATGTAAATAATCGAAGATATTATTTCAACAGCGTTTCTTGTCTATAACAAATACATATACGAGCACAATGGGCGGCAATATATCAAATCAAGCAGCCGTTGAGACCGCTGCAAAGGTGGCAGAGACGCCTTCAAGCGCAGCCGGCGCTGCCGGCGACAAGCCCAAATGCAAGGCGTGCTGTGCCTGCCCAGAAACGAAGCGCGCCCGTGACCAATGGTAAATATTCCACGACAAATTGTTCGCTTCAATTCGCCTTTTTAGTTTTGGGCGCCCTCTATTGTTAGCACAAGACTGCATAGTTTCTATGCACTCGGCTGCACTCTAGCGCCCTCTGTGTTAACTACATTTTAATTAAATTCGTATCCTTAAAAAGGCGCAAACTGATTAACAATTTCTTTGCTATTTTAATTTTAATTTATTCATAACAAATCAAAAAGAAACAAACTCATTAATGCATAGAATATAATATTCTCTTTTTTTTTTGTGTAATTCACATAGTATCTGTATCTGTAACTGTTTAAAAAAAATCCATTCAACTATCTTTATGCCAAAATTATTGTTTAAACTTTAAAGATTAGGAAACTAAAAAAAAAAACTTCATATTTTATCGCGATTTTAATGCTCTTATATACCTCTTATATAATTGACTTTGATTAGAAACATTTTAAATTTCAAATATTCTTTTTCTAATTAACATATTTTATTATTTTATTTTTTAATTTTTCTTTCTTTTTTTTTGTGTAATTCACATAGTATCTGAATCTGTATCTGTTTAAAAAAAATCTATTCAAATTATCTTAATGCCAAAATTATTGTTTAAACTTTAGGAAACTAAAAAAAAACTTCATATTTTATCGCGATTTTAATACTATTGATTAGAAACATTTTAAATTTAAAAATTTCTTTTTTCTTATTAACATTTTTTAATTTCTCTTTGTTGCAGCATCGTGGAGAACGGCGAGGAGAATTGCACAAATCTAATTGAGGCGCACAAGCAGTGCATGCGTGACGCAGGCTTCAAAATCTAAAGAGTCGCCATTGAATGCTGCTGTTTGGTCGAGGGCGGGGTCGGGGCAAAATTTGGGAATTGGGGGATTCCCAGTGTACTGCAATTAATGGAAAACAAATTCTTATTTTCTCTTTTTGCTGTTTCTCAAGCTTCTTATGTACTTAGTCAATATTATTACAAGTCTATAAAACAAAATTGTTAATCAAAATTGAAAAAATTGTTATTATTGTTTTTTTTTTTCATTCAAGAATTTTCGCATTTTAGGAAATCAATGAGCTTTAAAAAAAAAAACAAAATATAAATAGAATGTTGAAATTATTTTAAATTGAATCGAGTTCTATTTTTTTTGTTTTATTTCGAACATTTTAAACATAAAAAATAAAATCAGGTAGAAGGCAGGGCGGGGACTCCCCTAAATGAAGCGAATCGTTTGGAAGGCAACAACAGCCGCCATATAGAAGGTGATTATCATCATGACGGCAAAGGCGAGAATACGGGCGGGTTGTGGCACCGGATATACGGCGTAGACCAAAGTGTGGATTATCCGTGCGATGGCTGCCACACGGAACAGATTGCACGCAATCGACGGATTTGGATCTGTGCACAAATATATTAAGGCCATTATGAAATATGGCAAAATGTTCTCCATATCATTGCGATGAGCCCTAAAAAAAGAAAAATAAATATATATAAAAAAAAGAGAAAAATCGATTCAAATTAATTTATAATATTCAAATTAAAAATATATATTGTTAAATAATAATCTTTAGCATAAACTAAATCTGCGAATTGTTTTTTAGTTATTGCACTTAATTTAAGTAACTTTTTAACTGAATTTTTATTCTTAACTCAACCGGTTCAGCCATTTAATACATTTTTTAGATATAGTTTCAGCTTGAAATCTGAATTAACCCAAATAAAGCTCAATTCAAGGAAAATGTTTATAACTTGTTTAAGCATTGTTTCTCAACATATGAAATTTAAATTTTAATATTTTGCTTTTAGTTGTGTTTCATAATTTAAATTTACAAAAATTTATTAATTCATATTAAATTAAAGCTCAAAATAAAAAAAAGTTTTGCGGTTTTTAGATATTTTTAAGTTTAGATTTTAGCTAAAATAAAAGAATTTCTAAGCTTAGTTCAGGCTATTTATAAAAGTTTTTAAGGTTAGTTTTTAGCTATTTATTAGTTTTTGAGGTTAGTTTTTAGCTATTTTTAAGAGTGTTTTGAGGTTAGATTTTAGCTATAATATAAAAGTCTGAGGTTAGTTCAGGCTATATAAGAGGGTTTTAGGTTAGTTTTTAGCTATTTATTAGTTTTTAAGGTTAGTTTTTAGCTATTTATTAGTTTTTGAGGTTAGTTTTTAGCTATTTTTAAGAGTGTTTTGAGGTTAGTTTCAGTTGTTTATAAATGAATTCCACGCTCCACCCACCTGCGCACACGCTCCACATGTGGATCATTGAACTGCACCTCGAGATTCTTAAAAAACAAATCCTCCTCATTGGGAAATATCTGCAAAACCAACAAAAAAAAAAAAAAAGAATTAATAATTTAATTTAATGAATAAAAAACAAATTGAAATGTTTTTTAAATGAATTATTATAAATAAATATTTTTACCTTGCGTCGCAACGCCAATGGCACGATGCCCAGCAGCTAAATATGTATATACATACATATGTATGTATGTATATTATATACCATATACATTATAGTGTATATACATAAATATTTTAGATGGAATGCGATTAATGGGGAAGAGAGATGCATCGATCGAAATCTCGCGTGGAACTCACCTTATAGCGAAAACGTTGCAGAGCCGTCAAGAGCGACATTAGCAGCATTTTGACCACCAAAACTGTGGCCCAAAGCAGATAGCAGCAAAAGACCGGATTCTCCAGGGTGAGCAGCTGGGCCAAAGGATATTTGCCAGGATGTGCCATTTGCGGTGGGGCATTCGTTATGCCAGACATGTTGCGACTTGTCTATATCTCTAACCAAAAGCAAATTCGTCGAGTTGGTTTTGGCCAAAATGATCAAATGATCATGATTCGTAGAGCCGACAAACGGGTCCCAAACTGGTTTCAAGTCGTTGCTCATTGGCATTGTTAGAGAACTAGTCTTGGCGTAAAAATAATGCCAACAATAATAGTGATAAAAAAAAAAAAACCAAAACACACACACACACACACACACACACAAAGAAACAATAAACATTTCAATTGATCCCCCGTCAGATACCCATTAGTTTTTTAATTGACAATTTTGAAAAATATTTATTAATGATTCAAACAAAATATAATATTTAAATGAAATGTAATATCGTATAACATACATACACACACATGCATACTTATTAAAAATTATTAATAATATAATATTAATAATATTTATATTTAAAAGAAACCGTTACATTTTAAAGATTTACCCAATTCTTGCTTTTACTTTTAACCAATTTTTATTCCTCGCATATTTTATCATTAATGAAATCTTTTGGTTTTTTTTTTTTTTATTTTTCTAGTTTAAATAATTATAATTTTCACCATTAACATCATAGCCGTTACCCCATTGTCATATTTTAAAGGGTATACAATAAAAAAAAAAAAACAAAAAAATCCCACTAAATGCGACTTATTAATGCTTGGATGTACTTTAGCCCCGCTTCCACTTCGTCTACCACTCCTCCGCCCCCTCGTTCTACACCTCCTCCACCTCCTCTTCCACCTCTCCCTCCTCTCGCTCCTCTCGCTCCTTCTTGTTCATTCAAATACACTTGACGCTAGAGATGAGCACAGAGATCGCCTGAAAGCAGACAATGCCAAAGGTCATGAAGAAGCAAATGGCACGCGCCGGCTGTGGCACAGCCGATAGATATATAATCGTATATAGTAATCGGGCAGCTGCTCCGATCCGTATGACCCATTGGGCAGTCACCGGATGGGGATCACTCGCCACATAGGCCAAGGACATGATCAGAAATGGCAGCAGGATCTCCAAATCGTTGCGATGAGCGCTGCAAATAAACAGACAGACAGAGAGAGAGAGAGAGAGAGAGAAAGATAGAGAGAGAAAGAGAGAAAAAATATCTAAAATTGTGAAGCACACATACATACATATGTACATACACATGTACGTCTGTGTATATACATCACCGATTTTATTTCTCAAATATTACGTATACGCAATCAATTGAAAATAAAAAAATAAATGAATTTAAGAAAATTTTCAATTTGTTAGGGTATCATTAAGTCCACCTCTTTTTTATTTTGAAAGCTTTTGCCATCGATTTACGAACTTACCGCCGAACCCTCTCCACATTGGGGTCATTGAAGCGCACCTCGTCCGTTCGATTCATGCGCAAGTCCTCTGGGTTTGCGACGGTTTTGGTCCTGATGCGTTGTCCTGCCGTGAGGAGAGTCATCAGCAGCATTTTGAGCACAAGGAGACTGCCCCAGAAGATGTAACAGCAGAAAACCGGATTCGATTTGCTCAGCAATATGTCAGGCACAGACATGTTTGGGCCTTCCCTATCTACGGCACACTATTCGAATGTCCTGTGCCAGGATATGTTCATTAAATCCAACAGCTGCCCGTTTTCCCAGCCAAATGTAGCATATAAATAAATAAATAAAATTTATATTCATTTATTGGTATGTATGTATGTAGGGTATGTATGTATACTATAATTATGTCACAATTTTCACAAGTTTTCCGATTTTCCAATTTCAATTACGGAATATCTCCCGCATTATTTCAATTATAAATTCATCGCATTCCATTTCTATTCCTTTTTTCTTTGGCTTTAATAATAAATTAACGTACCTAATACATATACACATACATATATACAATACTTGTGTGCATGTATGTATGTATTTGAATTTTCCTTTTATTTAATATGTACTATTTTTTAGTAATTGGTTTTATTTAATAAAACTTTAATTAACGAATTAATTTGGCCTTGTTTTAGTTTATATTATTTTAATATTAACTATTTGTATTATTAAATAAAATAAAAATTGTTCACTCTTTATTTTTTACTTACCTTAAATTCTTAGCCCTATTAGTTAAATTAATTTTGAGGTAAAATATATTGTTATAAAAATTCTTTTACATATACAAATACAATTTTCAAAGCTTTGACAAAATTATAAATTACAATATTTTTTTTTAATAAAAATTATTTTCTTTTATTTACAAAATTTTTAAATAAATTTTTGAAGATAAATATTACAGTAAATTATTTACATAAATTTAAAATACAGACTTGTATGTAAATGTAAAAATTATTATTTTGCTTATTTAATTTTAAAATTTTCTTAATTTTTTTATGCATTTTATAGTAGATAATAGATCGAATTCGATTGGAAATTAAAAAAAAGAATTAGGCGTAAACTTTATGGATATGCATATGTAATGTATGTATATACAATTGCACATACATATATGTATGTGTGTGTGTGTGTGTG
>JBAMCR010000246.1:0-36889 GCA_037075045.1 Mulgravea parasiatica | reverse complement strand
AGTGTATTGGGGGCTTTGGGTGATGTAAGAAAATGTTGGTGAGTTGTGGGTTTGGTTGGGGGGGGGGGTGGGGGGGGGGGGGGGGGGGGGAAGAGGTTGTGGGGGTGGGGTGGGTTGGGGGGGGAGGAAGGGAGATGGAGTATATACAACGAGTTGCCGTTATGAAATTTCCACACGCCTCGAATGGTTTGTTGACTGCGTTGCTTCTTGTTGCATCGCTGCCTGTCGAGTTGATGAAGTAAACCAATAAAAGCCGCATGCCACACAAGCTGAAAGCCAGGCCAAATCCGCTCAGATAGATAGAGAGAGCAATAGCATGACAACGAGAGAGACAACACGTGAGAGACAGAGAGAGAGAGAGAGAGGGTGTATGTGTGTAAGTGAATTTGTATGCAATTGAATGCGTTGCGTTACGTTGCACATGTCACCTGAAAAGGATGCAACATGCCACATGCCACATGCTACAGGCTGCATGCTGCATGCCCCATGCAATTTGTTCAGCACGAGTGCTCAAATATTTGGACAACATAAGAACCCCATATCCACCACCCAACGCCACCAACTCGCCCTCTCGCTACGCCACTCTTTTAGGCCCATTGAAAATCTTTGATTGGTTACCAATATTTTAATTATGGCCAACAGTTTGTACCCTGACCTTTTGTACAAGTTCAGTCGCCCGAATGATTGTGCGAAATTGGTTTCCCCGAGCTTTAAGTTCCTCTTCATACATAAAAATCGTTTCAACTTGAACCAACAACCAGCGGCTGTCAGATGTTTGATGAGTGTTTGCAAATTTGTTAATAACTTTTCGTTTTTCAATTAATGACACCAAATCTTAAAGCTTTCATTTGGCATTAAATTTATTTAATGCATAGTTACCTACACATGTTAATTTATTTATTTTATCTATTATTTTCTATTATTCTGTATTACTTATAAATTTTTATTGTTTTAAAGAAGTCATAAATTATTTATTAACTAAGCTTTTAAGCTCCAACTTGTCCCAATTCTATTTAATTAAAGGAAACTAACTGTTCTTTTTAACTAAACAATTTTACAGGCTCACTAATACTTAATTATTAATATCAAAAGCTCTTTGAGTGAGCTTTCAAAGCTCGTTTTAATCGATTTAATGTGTTGCGTCAAAGGTAAGCAAGCAGCTAATGGCAACAATAATGTAATCAAATATGGTAAATGACAAGTGAAACTGACCAAGCACGATGCTTCAATGTGTTGAAGGTCCTTCAGTCTGAGGGCGCGACAGTATCCTGATTCAATAAATCCAAATGCAACCGGCCCCGCCAGACCAGTGGGCGTCGCAATGTGTTGTCATCGATGCGCATCCTCGCAAACCACTTCACAAACAATTCGGCTAAGATCCTTACCACCAAACTGGCCTAGAGACTGGATGGCTAGACGAGTGTGTGGGTGGGTGGGTGGGTGAGTGTTGTGGATGGGGCGTGTCTCGGGCGATAAAAGCGAAGCAAGTTCAATGTTCAATAATAATAAATTTTCAATCAGCAAATTGACATTCTGATTCCCAATCGGGTTTAGGTTTACATTGGGCTTATGGCCAATGGTCAAGCAATCATTTAGCGGCAATTCGATCCAAAAGCTGTTAACTATATTAAACTAAACTAACTGTGTGCATTTTTCCCCATCCATTGCCATATGGAACATGCCACATACACTCTGACCAACAGGCAAACAGCTAAATCATTTGCAATAGGGTCAATCATCAATTTGAGCCTTCATTTTATTCAATGGCTATAAGATCTTAATACCATTTGCATTTACAAATTTCCAAATTCAATTGCATAGCTGCCACATGTAGCATGCAGCATTATTATTGGGACATGCAGCATGCAGCATTACATGTATGTACATATGTATGTAAGTAACTTCATATGCACATATCAAATTTACTCTTATTGTAAATTTCCCCAATGTTTTTCTGGGTTTCCATCGAACCTAACCAACACACATACATACACATGTGGTTTAACGGTTAATAGAGAATTATCGATAACTGTTGACTTAAATTCTTAGTTGCATCTCATTTCCAACATGTTCAGACAAGTCCATTGTTTTTATATGTTGTGCAAGAATGAAAATATGCAAAGCAAATTAAAACTGAAACCGCTCGACGGTAAAACACCCTGTAAAAAGAGATTGTTTGCAAATAGTTGTGAAATTCGCAAATACATTTTATATGCTCACGAAGCGATAACAATAATAATACTAGTATAGAATCAATTAATTGAAACAAATAAATAAATTGATATATATAATTTCTTGAACATTAAATTATTCCAAGAAAAAGCATCCACGACATTCTCCATTTAAAATGATAAACAAGTGAGTGCAAGAAGTTTCAACTAGAAAGTCGCCTACACACACACACAAGCGCACATACACACATACATATGTACATGCACACACCTATAGATGCATGAATAGGCGTGGCTGGGTAAAGAAACTTCCGTTATGGCAAATTTATGGCATTTCCTATTTTGATTTCCGCACTCAAAATGGACGCTGACTGCAGAGACTGCTCCATTGCTGCCTATCATAATGAGAATTGAATTTGCTGGGAAATGAACTGAAGGGGATAAAGAGTTAGCTTGTGTGTGTGTGTGTGTGTGTGTGTGTGTGTGGGGGGGGGGGGTCGTTACCAAATTGCAAAATGATATAATTCAATGAGAGTTGATTAAATTATCAATGCTCTCGTGCTGAGAGCAGTGGCCAGAGCTAAACCCTGAAACGCCTGATGAACCGGCAATGGCTTTCAGATTGGGATTGGGATTGGAGATGGAGTTGTGGATGGGCTTGGAAACGGGTTGGGGACTGTAGCTATCAGTTAAGTTACTTTTTGGGATTTGCAGCTGCTGGACGACCCTATGGCAATAGGTGTTGTTGCCGTTGCTTTTTTTAAGTTGCTGCTGTTTTTGTTGCTACTTTTACTGTTGCTGCTGCTGATAACTTTATGCTTGCTGTTTTTGCTGACTTTGTTGTTTTTTGTTGCTGGTGCTGTTCCTGTTATTGCTGCTGTCTGTTGCTGTTGTTGTTGCTGCCCTTACGGTTGTTCTAAATAGTAGCTGTTGCTGTTACTGTATATGTTGCTGATGTTATTGCTGCCGCCATTGGAGTTGCTTTTACTGTTTTTGTTAATGCTGCCGTCGCTGTTGTTATTACAGTTACTGTAACTGTTGCTGCTGCTGTTTTTGTTTTTGCTTTTGTTGCTTTCAGTGCTGTTGTTTATGTTGCAGTTGCAGTCGCTGATGTTGCTGTTGTTGCTGCTGTTGCTGTTGCTGCTGCTGTTGCTGCTGCTGATGTTGTTGCTTGTGTGCCTTGTTAATGAAATTTTCCGCTCTTTTGGCAGACGTTTGTTTACATGAAGCTATGTGTGTGTCTGTGTCTGTGTCTGTGTCTGTGTCTCTATCTGTGCGTGTGTGTATATATGTGTGAGTTGCTATTTATTATTGCAAATTGTTGTTGTTGTCGCTGTTGCTGCTCCTTTTGTCTGTTGTTGCAACTGATGATGATGACGTTGACGTTGCATGATGAAATAACAAACCGGATTAATTTGATTTCAGGCCAGGGACAGGGACATTGCCAGGGCATCTGCCTTAAGGCTTTGTAAACTGCACTGCCACGCCCCAAAAACACTTAAGTGCTTCTAGTATTCCATTGAACGTTGCATGTGTGTGCATACGTGTGTGTGTGTGTGTGTGTGTGTGTGTGTAAATTAATTCAACAGCAGTTGACAGCGACATAACGAAGCACCTGAGCAACCACCAATACGTCAAGTGGCAATCACATCCAACATACAACATGCAACATCCAATATGCAACAAGATACTCAAGTGATCTTCAACGGTTATTACTTGACAAAATAAATCAGGGAGAAAACAACAATAACATCAAATAAAAAACAAATCAAAAATTTTAAATTTATAAAAATTAACATAATCTTTATTTATAAATTTAGAGCACCAAAAATTCAACTTTATATAATATTTTTAGATATCAAATTAAAAAATTAACTGCCAATTATTTTTTTATTCAAGGCTAACGTCCATATGCCAACCATTTGATTATAACTTCATCAAAAATCAAATAGAACATTGTTGAACACTTAAACTTAAATTAATTAAATTTATTTTTGCTTTAATTTTTTTTTAATTTAAAGTCCTACAGAAAAACTTTACGTAATGTAAGAATTAAAATGATCAAAAATAAAATTCAAAAACAAATTAATTTTAAAATAAATTTAAATATATTTATTTATTTTCTTGCTTAAAAATTTTGTTTTATTTATTTTTAGTTTGTCAAAATTAAAAAAATTATTTCTAAATAAAATTTCACAATAAAGTTTTTTTTAAGATTTTTAATAATTTCTATTTGAAAAACAAACAAAAATGATAAATATGGCTCACTTTCAATCCTATTTTAGGACATTAATTGGGCCATTTAATTTATCAAGTGTAGATTGTACTCAATTCCCAAGGCATTTGGCCAAAACTTTGACAGAACCACTAAATTTAGTGGGCTGTAACCGTGCAACATGCCCCACTGAGTGGCTCGTCTAGCCATTTCTTTAGCTTGTCTTCGTGCCTGCCAATTTTTCGCTCAGTTTATGAGCCAAGTTTTTCAGCTTCATCAATTGTATATGGATTCCGGATTGTGGTTGACTGTAAATGCTGGATTGTGGGTTTTGGTGGGTGCATCTGAATGCCAAGCCATGAAACTACAACAAAAGCAAACACATTTTATCTTTGCTCACCAAATCCGTTGTCATCCCCCAAGACCGTTTTCTCACCCTCCTCTTTCGCCATTGAAATGAAAAATTATTGCATTTATTTCAAAGCTATTTTTATAAATTTTACAATTTTTACAATTTTTAATTTTTTAAGATTTCATGCTACAGAAATTTCAGGCAAATCGACATGCTACTACAATATATACACATATTTTTGTCATTTTTGAATATGTTTTACTGCAATACTATGAAGTTTGGGATCGAATTGATTTAACTATTTCTGCGATTCTTAATTTTCAACAATATTTTTTAGCTTATTTTCAAACAATTTCTAGGGTATCACAATAGCTGCTAAACTATATATATATTTTTGTGTCTATCTATATGTACACTACATACACTACATATTTATTTTTTTTTTTTAGTTTTATCTTGGAATTGTTTTTGGTTCGTGCCAAAAAGAATTTTAACAAAAAATGTCGCCACATTGCCTTGTGCGTTCCTTAACTATTTACAGCCACTCTTCGGGAGCTTCCCCTCCTGCCGATTCAACCCACCTCCGTCCACAGACAACCCCTAATATACATACAACTTTTTTGCATGCCAACTTATTTTGCATATTTTGCTTTTTATGATAAATTTTCATTTTTGCCGCTGGTCGTCGTAGCCACTTCAGCAGCAGCGGCAGAGGAGCGCGTCGCCTCGTCGATTTCACTTTAGTGGGTAATCTTCTTCTTCTTTAACTTTATGCTACCCCACCCCCCACCCCCCCCCCCCTGACCCCATACAACACACTCCTTGGCATTAGTCGCTCGCTCTCACTCTCACTCTCTCTCTCTCTCTATCTCATGTCTCCCTCTCTCTTGTCTCTCTCTCTCTCTTTGTGGCACATGACTAATAGCAGAACTAAACGATTTGATGGACCAGAAAAATGATGACTTCTTTTTCGGTTCGCCTTTAGGCTAGACGAGAGGAAAGAGGTTGCAGGGGCAAGGGATAAATGCTGGGAGGGTGATTGCATACGGGAGCTGAGGGGAGGAGGGCAATGATGTCGGGAGTTAGTCAATGGTTGATGTCCTGCGTACACTAGGGTTGCAAGTCAAAGTTAAATCCTTTTTTTTTATTTTTGCTTTGCTTTGCTTTGTCTGTTTCTGTTTCCGTGCTTTACAGCTCGTCCTTTTGCTCTGTGGCTTTGCTTTGCATATACATTAAAGTGTTGCACGCGTGACACGAACGACAAGCGATACTTTCGAATACGGTGAATTTATGCCAATGCAAATGCTGTTTTTGAAAATATGAAACAATTTATTCTAATTTATAATTGCAATAAGATAGAAAAGACCTTTATATATACATATGTACATACATTTATGGCTTCTTATTGTGTTAACAATCAAATTACAAACATAAAAATCTAGATTTTTATTTTTAACTTTTAATTATCTTTTATATGTGTATATA
Source organism: Mulgravea parasiatica (assembly GCA_037075045.1). Lineage (NCBI taxonomy): Eukaryota > Metazoa > Arthropoda > Insecta > Diptera > Drosophilidae > Mulgravea > Mulgravea parasiatica. Next base: position 30,666 of record JBAMCR010000246.1, on the reverse strand, counting down.
TAGAAAAATATAATCATGCGCTCATTTCGAATTTAAAAACTTTGAAATATTTTTAAAATCAACTCCTTACCAAATATCAACAAAACAAAAAACAATTTTAATATTTTTTAAGATCTAAAAAAAATTTTATTCTTTATATTACTTTCGTTCGTGTTTGGGCTGTAAAAAAAGATTGTTCACACGCTCATCTCTAATTTCAACAGAGTCGCTGTCAGCGATTCTCATCCTGGGCTCATCCTTTCGTGTGCCAAATCCTTTTATTGTGACAGTTGTTGTTGCGTCGCTTTTGTGATCAACATTTAATGTTTTCTTATTATTGTCACAAGCTTCTCTACTTGCTGCTGATGTTGTTACTATTGTTGTTGTTGTTGTTGCTGTTGCTGTTGCTGTTGCTGCTGCTGGTGTTGCATGAAAATCGGTTTAATGTTTTGGAAGATAATCTAATTTGGTCACTTATATGCGAATATGTATATTATTTGCTATTATGTGTGAACACAGTTTGCTAGTCTTTACAGCCCCCAACCCCCCTCTCTCCCCTCCCCTCCCCACCGCCATTACCCCCTCATCCACTACCTCTTTGACAAGCATGCTTCTGTGTTCTTCTTCTTTGTCGTGTCGTGTTGTCATCACCCATAATAGCTGAAACTCTCAATACGACATTGACAAAAAAAGGGGGGAGCGGGGGCAAAATCATAGCGCTAAAAGCCTTTACGGTCCGAGTATTAACATTTCGAAAACATTTCATTTACATTTTTTCAATTTGAACGAGTTTTTTATTTAATAATTTGCAATTTGCATAGCATTTGCCATTTATAACGTACATACATACATACATATACATAAACATATACATATACATATACATATGCACATGTATTCACATGACCAATAGGACCCAATGGAATAAACGATTCCATATGGAGCGTTTTGGCATAATATAATATAAGTATTTGTAATGAACCCTATAAATAAGCACGAATTAAATTATTAAACATACATACATACGCATTTATACACATACATATATACAGACATATATACATATGCATAATGCATACTTATGAACCTTTTAAAAATAAAAATAACATTAGTAATTTTTATTTATTGTTTTTGCAATGTCGTTTAAATAATTTAAAATTTTATAAAATTAATAATTATAATTATAATCATAATACGATAAATCATTATCAAGATCATTTTTGAGCCTTTTATTTGGTTTTATCTTGTATGTATATGTACACGTATATCAAATTCTTAATAGGATTTCAATAATCCGTTTGAAATTTATTTTCAAAATTAGTTTCATGGCAAAATTAATTTTTTTTAAATATATATATGTACATACGTGAGTGTGTTCATAATTAATTATTATATTTAACAAATTAAACAATTGAACGAAAGTCGATTGCGATCATATCGATATTGACCAATGGCAAATTAATTAAATATAGTATTGTTTTGTTTTTTTTTTTTTTTTTTGCAATTAGTGGGTATAAGTATATTTTATTTGTTGGGTTTAATGATTTAAAAAATGCTTTTTTCAAAAATAAAATTGGTTTGGAATTATTTTGATGCTTTATCTGGATATTTTATAAGAGTAAAGCGTCTTCGGAAAGAAATTTAAAACAAACAAAATTTAAATTTTCTTATATTTATTGTATTGTATTGAAACAAAAACATTTTATTTAAATAAATTCTCTTCTCCTTGTTTGTTGTTGTTGCAGGTGTGGTTCCAAAATCGCCGTGCCAAATGGCGTAAAACCGAAAAAGTCTGGGGTGGCAGCACGATAATGGCCGAATATGGTTTATATGGCGCGATGGTTAGGCATTCGCTGCCGTTGCCAGAGACGATACTCAAGTCGGCCAAGGATAATGACGCGGTGGCACCCTGGCTACTAGGTATGGAACAAAAATGTAAATGCAACAATCATATCAAACTATGAACTATACCAAAAAAAAAAAAAAAAAAAAATTAATAATAATAAATGTCAAAAAAAAGTGAATAACAACCCAAACATAAATTCAAACTGAACATCAAACTACAATTCAAAATCAAATTTAAAAACCAATCCAAACCAATCCAAACCGAACCGAACCGAACCGAAACGGAACGGAACGGAAAAGAATCGTATTCAATCCGTATCCCAATCCCATTCTATAAGTCGAGAGGTCTCATTGAGGCAACTTTAATTGAATTTTGAGCGAGACAAAGGACAGCAGCTCGGGAATTATAAAATGATATATGTATACGCATCTATAGTATGTTCTGTATATATGTACATGTTCACACACATACACACGTACACACATTCACACAGATGCATACACATGGATATACATATATGGCAAAACCTCGAATCTTGTGTCCTTCAGAAATTGTGAGCATATTTGGCGTGCATGTCGCCCGAACAGGGAATTATCTTTATCGTTCTCCCTCTTCAATTCTTTTTCCGTTTACTCTCTTTCTTTCCTCTGTTAGCTGTCTTTCTCTTTTTCCTTCTGTGTTTTTGTCTGTCGGTTTGTCTGTTTTTCGTCATATGTTGCGCACATTTCTTTGAATTTCGTGGCGAGTTTCTCAAATGACTTTGCGGATTAGCGGCCCGCAGTTGGGGAAATTTCGGGGGTTGGGCGCAGCATTTAACAAGTGCTCAACGGCTCTAGCCTTTGGGTGGTGGGAGCGGGTAAAAGGGAAGGAGAGGGAAGCGAGTGGAATATCGTTGGTCTTGGGGTTGGTTCGCTTTTATTTGTTAATAATCGCTTAATAAATGCAAAATGCACACGCGATGCATGGCAAAGGGTGCTAGAGGGGTGAACAGGATAAAGGAATAAGGCATTTGTCGGGAGGAGAGGCGGAGGTGGAGGTGGAGGGCTGGTGACCTCTGTCTAAGTCCCTGATGGTATGGAACGGCTTTAATTTGGCATTTATCTATCTATCCAAACGTGTTTGTTTGCCAAAGTAGGTAAGGGAGGAATGGAGGGAGGGAGGGAGGAAGGGAGGGGGAAAGGCGGTGGGAAGAACAATTGCAGGTTTTATTGGCACTTGTTACCCTATTCAGCAAACCATCCATCCAGCGGGTATAGCGAGCACTCAGAATGCTTTGGGTGTTTCGCAAATTAATTCCCAAGTAGCCCCTGTGCTCCTGTGTCCCGTGCCCTGCACCCTGCACCGTGCACCGTGCACCCAGCACCCTGAGCCGTGTGACCTTAAGTGGCTTAACAGCTTAGCTCTGAGGTTAGTTTCGTGCATTTATCTTTCTTTATTTTTTAATTAAGTATCTTGAAATGTCAAATTAGTTGGCAATTGATAAAGGGAGATTCATGAAAAATCTGACCCACTGTGATACTGCATATAATGAGTTTTCAAATGTCATAGCATATGGGGCTATTCGATCTGGTTCGCAATAATATTTATTCACAATAGCAAAATTATAAAAATCATCTACTTTATCAAATCAATTAAATATCATACAATTAAGCATTTGCCGTTGCTTTATATTTTATTTTATTTATTTATTTTAATTTTTAATGCGCTTCCTGCTTCCTAAACTTAGTCACAGTTTGGGACTTTAGATTCTTCCCTAATCTGCTCTTGTGCTCGCTTTGCGCTTTAGTTGAGCTTTAAGCTTTAATGTGCTTAAACAAATTTAAGCCGTCAAGCTTTTTCTTTTAAAAATTACCAATCCCAATTGATTTATATTAAAGTTTTTCTGGCTAATATACACATTTATTTCATCTCCAACTTTTTCTCTGTTTCACTCTCTCTTTCTCTTTCTCTCTCTCTCTCCCTCTCCCTCTCCTTCTTATTCTTGCTATTTATCTCACAGGCATGCACCGTAAATCGATTGAGGCGCAATCCGCGCTCAAAGATGATTCCGGCGTCAGCGACCACGAGGATTCAGCCGGTTCCAAGTCGGCACATTCGGATGAATTGCGTTCGCATTCGCGAGCTTTAAGTTCTTCAACGGAATCGCTAAATGTGGTCAGTCCGGCGCCGAGCAGCTGCCCCACAAATGCTTCAACTATGCCGCCAACATCGACGACGCCACATGGCAGCAGCGGCTATGCGGCTGCCTCCTCGGCGGCAACAACGCCAACAGGCGCCACAACCAACAGCTCCGGATCGCCGCACATCGAGCTTAGCTCGCCATCGCCTCAGCAGACGCAATTGTTGCATCATCATCAGCAGCAACAGCATCAACAGCATCAACAGCAGCCGCAGCAGCAACAGTCGCAGTTGCAGCTGCAATCGCAGTCGCAACCGTCGCAGCTTTATGCTGCTGCCACGCCCAGCTATCATCCCCTTTTGGATGCGGCGAATGCAGCCGGTGCTGGCGCTGCTGCTTCCAGTAAAGATTTCCATTTGATCATGAATACAGCTGTTGCAGCCGCAGCAGCCGCTGCCCAGCAGCAGCAGCAGCAACAACAACAGCAACAACAACAGCAACAGACGACGCCAACAACAACATCAGGTATCTTGCCACATCCGGCGTTGCATGCGCATCATTTGTCTGCAGCAGCAGCAGCCGCTGCTCTGATGGATCACGATCCGGATGCATTTAGGTAAATTTCAACGTCAATCTTAAATATTTTTGATAATTAAGCATATAAAATTATTATCAACATTTCCAAATATTATAGAATAAATTAATTAATAAAATAAAATGTTATTAAAAATATCAAAATATCATTAAAAAATTATGTAAATATTTTAATAGTATTATCAAAATATAATGAACATTTTTTCAAAAATATCCTTTCGCCCAGGAACAATTCGATTGCTTGTCTACGTGCCAAGGCGCAGGAGCATCAGGCGCGTCTGCTCAACAATGGTGGACTTTTTCTGCAGGTGCGCAGCTTTGCCGCCCACGCCCACGCCCATGCTCATGCCCACGCACATGCCCAGGCTCAGGCGCAGGCGCAGTGTGATATACTCAGGAGCGAGGAGCGCAACAACAATAGTCTCTTGCAACTGCAACAACAACAAGGAGTGGCAGCAACAGCACCTGGCAGCCAGCAGCAACAGCAACACATCAAAATGGAGCTGACCTCCAATGGTGGGAGCCTGGCATCCGCCTCCTCTGAGGATATTTGACCACATGCAGCACAGTCACACAATTGCCATTTGCTACAGTAAACGCTCGATACCTCTACCCCCCGCCCATCCACCCCTCCACCTATCCCATTCGCACAATTCTTGGCAATTGCATATAGAATATATACTCTAAATTATACAATTTTTTTTAAATAGATTTAAGCTATTTATTGTCATGATTAACCAAAAAAAAAAAAAAAAACACAAAAAAAAAAAACGAAATGAAAAGATTGGAATAAAGAAAAACAAAACCGTAATAAAATAAATTCGTCTAATCGACAGTATTTTAAAAATATATTTAATATATAAATAGCTCTTAAGTGGGAAAAATCAAATATTTTTTAATAAATGCATAACCTACAACTCAAGATCTGTGCAATTTACTATAATACGAGTACCATATACTCTGTGTTTACTGAGATCTCAAAAAAAAATTATTAAACACAATTATTTAATTTTAATTTTAAATTTCTTATATTGTAGTAGTAATATTTTATTTAAAAACAATTTTGTATTCTAAATTTTAAATTTCATTTTATTTTCTCTATGGAATATTTCATATTCAATTTCTTATATTATAATATATTTATTTATTTATTTTATTTTTTTTAATGCTATTTCGGCATTTTTTATATTTAATTTTTTTATTTTATTTAGTCAAATAACTTGTTCATTTGATTTTTTTTTTATTCTCATTTATATTAATTTTTTTATTGTTAATTTCTTATTATTTACTTATTACTAGATTTTATAAAATTTATATATATTTTTAAAATTCTATAATTTTATTATAATATACTACATCGCATATACTGCAATAGTATCTATAGTATATCTTTTTTTTTTGTTTCAAATTAAAAACTTTTCTTTAAAGAATACTCTCAATAATAATGAAGCAACAGTACAATAACAATAATAAAAATATGATCATATTCAATTTAAAAAAAAAAATAAGTTTGTGTTTCAAAATTGTTTTGGTTTGCATTTGTCGTTATTTAGTTTTTATTTTGCCGCCCCAAAAGAACCGTTACACAGGAAGTTGCCAGATTATTTATAATGCCAAGTGGCAACATGCCAAGTCGTGAAACTGTTATACGCCAAACATCGACCAATAGATGGCGCTGTATAGAGCATAATTTAAAGGTGAGTCAAGAATTGCATACGGTATAACAAACACTACTGAACAGAATAATAGGTACACATTCAAACTTATCGTTGAATGCATAAATGTGGGAAATCCGGAAATGGAATGTCTATAAATATTTACAAAATATATGTATGTACATTTAGTAAATATTTGTTATATCCACCGATATTAGTAGGCTTTCAAATTGAAACTATAATATAAAAATTAAATATGCATCTGCATATCGAATATGACAATCGACTGAATTTAATTCGAATGGCCTAACAATTATTTGAAACATATGTGTGCGTGTGCATGTATACACATGTATGTACATTTTTATGAATAATTATATGAATGCATTCACGCGTACTGCTCATTCATAATGAGTTGCAGGAAGCTTCGATAATCGACTTGTTTCTTGGCATTTGTCATTTTGCTCGTTAGAGTCGTAAGCTCAGCAATGGTAAATCGTTCTTCGGTGCTATTCAGGTATTTCAATAGCCGATCGGCGTCTATATAGCCCGTACGGTGGTTATCCAATCTGCGCATCGACAAGATGAATTCATCGCGTTTTTGCATATCCATGAAAGTGGCATTTTTACCAAGCGCCTCCAGATAGCGCCGCGATTGAGCAATCTTGGCATCATCAGCGGTATTCGTAAGGAATATATTCTTAATTAAGGCCACATAGTTCACGTGCTCCCTGTCGTCCTTCATATTGTCAAGGAGATCGTTGGCTTCCGCCTCGTTGAGGCGTTCGCCCACCGTTGTAAGTATACGCCGTAGCTGATAGTACGGCAATTTGCCCGTACCATTAGTGTCCAGGCAACGCAATCCATCGATCATCATCGCAACGCTGGGATCGTCCTCATAGTTTGACATGTCACAATATATGGAAAGGACGAACTCGAAACTGACTCGTGGCGGTGGCGTTGGGTGTGGAAACCGCTTTAGACGCAGCTCGATTTGATTCTTCAATTTGGAGTCGCTGAAATGTAAACCCATTGTGCGCAAACATTCCGGGACATCGGTGGGGTTTATCAACTTCATATTGCCGGAACGGAGAAAGGATTTGTATATTTCGTATAGCTTTGAAACCTCTGGCAATGTCGCCAATATCTCAGCGGCTGTCCGGAAATGATCAATTCTTTCCTTATTCGAAGACATTTTTGTTTCTGCGCTTCTTGCCTGTATTTTTTCTATACTTGAATAATGTATTTGTATTTTTTCAAAAGGACTAATTACTTGGTTTTTGTTTAACAATTTTGACTGATTTTTTAAAAGAATTTTCAAAATCAAATATAGCACATTGCTCTACAAAAAAAAATAATATGTTATACTGATGAACGTAAAGATCGTTTTACATTATGTATATGAATATTTTTAAAATTTATTTTTCAAGGCATCCTTATGCATTTATGTTGATTTCATTTTTGCTTATGAATTATACATTTTCATTTAAAAATCGAGTCAAAAATATATGTATATATTGTATATATACATTCATATATATTATAAAAATATGTATAATATATGCGGTATATCTTTTTTTTTGCACATATGTAAATATGGTATTACATACACAATGCTTTAACATATTTGAAAAAAATTTCAGTGTAAATTCGTACGTTATTGTAACAACATTCAATGTTAAATTCAATTCAATTTAAATTTGTTTTACAAACACAAGATTCCAAAAAATCATTAAAAATCAAAATAATAATAATATTGATAGTAATAATAGTAATAATGATAATAATAATAGTAATTCAATTTCATTTGGTATGCTGAAAAGTTTGCTAATAATATTTTATATTATATAATTATATTAATAAATACAAAAATTCCATTTGAATAAACTAGAGTCTAGATATTTGGTGAAGTGCATCTGGATGCTGTAAAAACATTAAATAAATAATAAACTAAAACAACAAAAAATAGTATTTAAACTAATTAAGGATTGCATGCAAATAACGAATAAGAAAGAGAGCAAAATAAATAGATAGGCAGACAGAGAGAGAGAGAGAGAGAGAGAGAGAGAGAGAGAGAAAGAGAGAGCAAGGCAGTGACTGTCTCACTCACTCGCTGGGAATTGTCATTGAATTAGGTTTGACTCCCTCATCGTGAGGGGCCTCAGGTGGACGTGGCGGTAAAGATATTCTCAAAGTTTGTTATCAGACTGGAGAGCATAAAGATCTCCTCAGTGAGATTCGTCATATGTTGGGGCGTGGCAATCAGCGTGGGCGCAAAGACAGTGGCCAAATTGTGTACATTCATCTTATTGACGGCGTAGTGCGAGGCAACGCTATGAAATACGGGATAAAAAATTAAATTATTTGTATATACACATATATAAATTATAACAAAATACCATACATATGTATGTATGTATATACAAGAGGTGTCTAAAAAAAAATAAATTATGCGAATTGCAAACTGAGTAGAACATCTTTTTAAAGCAAATTTATATTAGATTATCAAAATAGTTGTAACTAATAATTAATTGCAAATATTCGGATCAGATACAAGTTATATTGTATGATATTTAAAGTTTTCAATTTACTTACCGCTTGAGATGCTCCAGCACATAGCGGAGGCAATTGTAGTGGGCAGGTGACAGGCGACGCACCGCCCTCGTCATAAGCTGCAGCTGTTCCGCCAGCTTGGAATTGCCTAACGAAAGTACAAAATTATGAAAGAACGTTGAATGTCTAGAGGATTACTTACGACCTGCTGCCATGAAGTTTGGATATGCCTGGAACGTTATGAGCGGCACAGGGAGTAAACGTAAATACAGCTTTAGCGTGCCGGCAATGACATTGATATTGCCATAAGCCGCCTCGGACATGTCAGTCTTGTCGCCATCTCGATCTAGCGCTAGTTTAAGGGCTTCGATCTCATCGGCAAAGCCAGAGACACGATAGATGCCCTCTTGAAGCATGCCGCGTGCCTCGACCTCTTCAACACAGCGACGTACCACAAACGGTATACTACATTGATGCAGCTGCACCATGGTGGTCAGATCGGTGCCAAAGACGCCACGTATATATTTCAGATCTGGCACACATTTTGGTGGCACCAATTCCGAGCATTTCTTATGCGCCATAAAGCCGCATGCCTCACACTTGACGCCCTGCGCCGTGAAGCCCCACAGAAAGTTGCCACAAAAGTCACACCAATGCAATCCCTTAAAGGTCTCCACTTTGAAATGATGCAGCTTTTCATATATCAGTGGCATTGGATCCAACAGTGTCGTGGGCATTAGCTGTTGCTCCAGTTGTTGTTGCTCCTGTTGCTGTTGTTCCTGTTGCTGCCCCTGTCCTGGCGCCTCCTGACTATTTGATTCGGTATTCGGCAAAAGCTCTGCATCTGCATCCGACACATCCAAGCGTTTCGAAACTGCATCACAATCATCAACGGAACCCGCAACCATGCCCAATTCATTGGAGAGAGCACGCAATTTGCGTCGATTGAGCGTCATATAGGGACTCTGCTGATAGCAGTTTTTATCCTGCTGATTAATCTCCTGTATAATCGGCCGTGCGTGTAGCTCCACATAGAATGTAATAAGACCATCACGCACCATATCATCGACCGTATCATAATGCTTATCCTTCTCATACAGATGATGTCCATAGCCCTCGTTGTAAAATATCTGAAAGTGCTTGGTGCGCTTATTAAATCGTACGCTCAGCGTATAATAGCCCGTAGAATTGGGACTGCGTCGAACGAGATAGCTGCCATCACTGGCATAGGCCAGCAACCGTTCAGCCTCCAGGTGACCCATGACCCCATGATACTCATTGCCATACAAACGTATCGCCTCATTGTTTATCTCAAGAGATTCCGCTGTACTGGTCGCTGGCGGCAGCAAAAGCGTACGCTGGCAGCTAATAGGATTTGGTGTCGGTGCCTCCAACTGAATCTTGTACACTGAGTCATGCACATATAAATAAATAAATAAATACACATAATTATGTATGTATGTATGTATTCATGCATGCATGAATGCATTAATTTATTTATATACATATAAATACTTACATTCTGGTTTCCAAACCTTTTCTACGGGCGAACTGGACTCGCCATCAACTGGCAGAGTGACGGCAGCAACGCCCGCAGCTTTTGACATGGCAAACAAATAAAAATAATAATACACACTAATAAAAATATAAAAAAAATGTATGAAATGCAAGAAAGCCTTTGGGCAGAAACGTTTCAAATGAATTTAAGCAGCAGTAATTAAATAATACGATTAAATAAACCGTGCTCGGTACGTAATGTTTACACTTTAAACGAGATTTAACATTTTCGCTTTTGTTTATTTGTGTTTATCTGCCAATGTAGTGTGACCCGACACAAGCAAAAGCCAAAATACCACACATTTAAATACTGACAGCCTTTGTGCTGCAGTAGAAAATATAAAATACCAAACAACCAAACGAGATCACATTTAAAAGCTACAACAAATTGTAAATCATCTGTTGAAAATTTAATTGAAATTGATTTTTGTTTTTGCTTCTTCTTGACCACCGATTAGGCGGGCAATTATTAAACATTTTAAGGCTCCAATAATAACTCCAATAAAACATAATTTGTAGATTTTAATAACGTTAAGTACATTTCTTCCGTATAAAGATCTACTTGTTCCGTTTTTTATTTATTAAATACAATTATTAAATTATTAAAAAAAAAATAAACATTCGCATATATCAAATCATTAATTACGAAATACTTGATACGTTGATACTCATTAGAGACCTGCGTCCCATATACAAGGTATTTGCATATATGTATGTATGCATGCATGTAATGTAAAAAGTGAATTGTTTTTTATAGCATATACAGTCGAATTTCTCCAACTCGAACTTACATTGGCAGTAATGAACTTGTTAAAAATTAATCAATTTTTCATTGCCCCGAAATTTCTATAACTCGATTTTTTGTATCTGTGTATCAAAAGGAGTTTCGAATTGAAGGAATTTAACTGTATATGCACTTATATACACAAGAATAAAATCTCGATCCGATTTGAATAATACGCAAAAATTAACGACGCGACATTCTTAAAATGTGTTTCTTGTTGTTTTTGTTTCTTGTTGTTTGTTTATGTGTAAAAGGATATGCGTAATCGCGCATTGTTTCTATCTTTCATTCTCCTTCTCTTTCTTTTTCGTGTGGGTGTTATTTAAGTTAGATTTTGGTCGCATTAGAGTTTCTTATTGTTGTTGTCTTTGATTGGAATAAATACAATTTGCCCCATATTGAACCGCATCCGAAATGCAAAATCTATAATTAAATTTGTGTTTCAAGTGAAAAATATAAAACTTTGGGAAAAGGCGGCAATTGGAAAATCATGGAATTGATATACAATAAATTGACGGAATGAACGGCTAGCTAATAGCATGCATGGCAGGTATAAATGTTAATATTACTATTGGATTCCTGCTTCATTTTTGTTGTTTTTTTGTTTTTTGATGTTGTTGTTTGTTTTAAGTGCTAAATTAACCGCTCATAACCATGCGAACAAACTCCTCGTAATTAATGTTGCCCTGTTGATCCTCCATATTGGCCAGCAGCTGTTCAACCTCCTCATCGGTAAGCTTCTCGCCCAGCGTCGTTAATAGATGACGCAGTTCAGCGGATGATATATAACCGCTGGCGTCTTTATCGAAATGACGTAAACCCTCAATAAAATCATCAGCCGTATCACCGGAGCGCGCCTTCGAGATCGCCTGATATATGGGCAAGAATACCTCAAACGAGATGCGCTCATCTGGCTTCAGCTGATGTGTACATTTCTTTACATCCGATTCGGTGGGATTCTGGCCAAGAGCCCGCAAGCATTCTCCCACTTGGCTCAATTGTATCTTGCCATCGCCGCGATTATCAAACAGATTGAAGGCCTCCTGGAATTCTGTAATGAAAAATCAACAAAAACAATTAGAAATTTTATTAACAATATGCGTAACCAATTTTGAATCCCCTTCACTTCCGCTTCCCCTGCATTTTACAACCTTCCAGCGTGGTGAACGTGGGCTTTACGTGTGCCGTATAGTAATACATATTAAATCCAAATCCGAACCGATCAATTGGCTGCACTGCCTGCTACTGAGCCCGGCTTGAACACATTTTGTAGCCTTGCAGTAGCCAAAGTTTGTGCCTCCTTTTTCTGTGTATGTGTATGTGCGTGTGTTATCACGCGCTTGCAACAGCCCAAAAATGGCAATAAAAAATAACGCATAAAAAGACTTGTTGCCCAGCACAAGTTTACTTAGAGATACCCTGTAAATAGCTTTTGAATACCCTCTAAAAATCAACTTAAGCAGTGAGCAAAGAAAAAAAAACGGAGAAGCCAAAAGTTTTATATTAAAAAATGTTGTTCTCAACTGAAATGTTACATTCTCACAATGTATGTATTAAACCCAACTAGCCACATTTAATTTTCGGAGGGTATAACATTTAGAGGCAAGACAATTTTGCCCATTTTAGGCAATAACAGCCGCTGCACGGCAAACGCTTTGCGTCGAGTCGCGTCGCGTCGCGTCTCGTTCCGTCTCGTCTTGTTTTGTCGCCTTATGTTTCTGTACGTTGTTCAGATAAATCAATATGTGCTCAATGCGGTCAGCTGACGTCATTGCAACAATATTAACAACAACAACGCAGCAGGAGCAACAAGAACAACATCAACGCGTTATCGATAAGCGTTTCCCATAGATTTTGATTAAGTTATCAGAATTGGTATATACGTTTTATTCATTTATTGCTTTGAGTCTTTTTATTTTAGCGCGTTGCGTAAAGATTCGCAAAGCTTGACAACGGGAAACGGACCGGTGGAAGGGTAAGGGTACATATATTTACCAGGGCCAGCTGCTTATTTCAATGTGGGGCTACATTTGACCCACTAAGACCCCTTAAATGGCATGTGCAAAAATTATAGAAAAAAACAAAACAAAAACAAAAGCAAAATAAATATTGTCTTTTTGTTGCTGCCGTTGTAGTTGCAGTTGCAGTTGCAGTTGCCGCTGATCTGAGCGAACGAGAGTATCATCAAAAGTTATCCTGAGCTGCTCCTGGCGCTCAAGATGAAAATAAATATATAATAGTTTTCGATTAATCAAACGTGGTTCCGTTTGTTCACTTAAAATGTGTGAAATTATAACTTAAACTTATATTTACATTTTTTAACTAATCAGTCAATGCGTTTTCTAAATTTCGTTTTTAACATATTTTAGCAATATCCTTTCATAATTTTTGGCTGTTTGTGTAAAAAGCAAATATGAATGTTTCAAACATTTTTTTTTATCAGCGAAGCCTACAATCGGCATGAAAAGCCAAGTAAATTTAACTTTATTTGTCGTTCTTGCGCAAGTATGTGTAAGAGATATCTCCTTATACCCTAGAAGGTGTCGAATAATATACATATCAGATATATATATACATATTTACATTTAATGGCAGCATAGTCAGCGTCCTTGCTAGCAGTTTGTGTGTATGTACACAAATTTCTTCGATTAATTGGGATCAGTTATTAGGGTATCTCATAGTCGAGTTTGAGCTGCATTTTACTTTCGTTTTGAAATAACGATTTTCGATTGTGCTGAATTCAATCGAATTCGAAAACGGAAACAGTCATCGATAAATTTTGTTGGTTTTCTTTTTATGGATTTGCGTGTTTGTGAGTCATTGAGGTGAGTTGCGATCGTACGGCTGCTTTCGTACTCTCTCTCTCTCTCTCTCTCTCTGTATCTTTCTATCTCTGTTCTCTCTGCATTTTCTACTCCACTCCATCTCACCGGCCTTTCCTTGTGTTTATATTATCAATGATTCATACGCCGCATATGAAGATGTGTAATGTATGCATGCATGTACAGCCAAATATACGCAACATATGTATGTACATGTGCACATATGTACATACACCCACACAAAGAAACTATGCAAAATGATATTGGCTACGTAGGCACACACAGGCACAAAAGAAAATTATGTTGGCTTTGAGTTGGCACTTTGAACTTTTCTGTCCCATTTTTTAGCCAACACCCACTGTATATATAAACATACATATATATAAATCTAAATATATATGTACATATTTACTGATTCATGTAGTATATACACATGTTTATATTCATATATTTGTTTATATACACATATATTAAAACACTCACCAGCCAATTGATCCTCTGTGTAAGCTGCCTGTAAAAAAAAAAACAAAATAAAAGTTTATAAAAAATCACACGCGCACGCACAATTTACAAATAAGTATAAAACATAAACTAATTTTTTTAAATTTTAAATGGACGACTTACCATATTTAACGCAATGAGTGTAGAGGGGAAGAAGACAACACGAAGAAGAGAAAAACACGGTTTAAATTGAAAAATTGCCAAATGCACTTAAACCAAATTATTTTTATTGGTGATGGCAGTTTAATGCTTGCAATTAGCAATCGATTATTATCGCACTATCGCTTTAACGATAGTATTTATTTAAGAGTGACCAAATGCAAATACTGTGCAACAAATAATGTTTAATCTAATAAAACTATAATTTTTCAAATATTAAAAGAAACAACTAAATCTTGTAATTATATTTTCTTTAGTTAAATAATCTAAACTGTTTAACCTTTAATATATGAATTTATTATAAATACATATGAAATAAATATTTCACAAGAGAATTTAATTTTTTCATTTTTATACCTTCTTTTCGGATGGGTTTGTTTTAAAATTGTCCAGTAGTCGATAAAATTGTTATTATGATGTGTTATTTATTAAATAATACATCACATTTTCAAAAAATCGATGTTTTATGTTGCCCAAAATTCTAGTTAAAAAGTACGCCTGATCTGATCAGATTCATCTTTAGTTTTTTTTTAAAAAAAACACTAGTTTTCCTAGAAAATTCAACTTTGATATGGTTTTTAATTTCGCAACTTCTTTAATATAAAATTAACGTCTGTTAAAATAAACTATTTATATTGATGATCGTCTGCTTCTATTGTGCATGAATAAAAATGAAAAATTAACTTTTCGTTTTTAATAAAATGCAAAATATTTATGTTCATATACATTATATATATATATAATATATGTATGTATTTTTTATTTTAAATGTACAATTTGTATGTATATGAGTTTGTTTTGTATTTGTTCAAAGTAAATGTAAAAAGTGTAATCAATTTATTGCAAAAAAAAAGTTTAATGGATTGATTTTCCATTTTGTTTGTTGGCCAAATACATTGAACTAATAAATATTAATATATAAAACAATTACAATCAATTGCTTACATTTATTTTAACTGTTTCTTCTTTTTTTTATTGTTATTTATATTATTTATTAATTTTTATATTATTTTTGTTTATGTTAGTCAAAAGTTTTGTTTTTACTACTAAGTCATTGCTTGTTTTTTGTTATAAAAGAAGAAAAAAAATAATTCTTTAAAATTATTTGGGACTTTTGTTGTTTCGTTTTTCTTGTTGTTGTTGTTGTTGTTGTTGTTGTTGTTGATTTGTTTTGTAAAATAAGATTATAAAAGAAATGTATGCATGTGTGATTGTGTGGGTGTGTGTGTGCTTGCGTATGTAGATAGTATATATAATCAGGGTACACCTCTATGTATCCGATTTCCAAAGTTTTATGGTCTTATCATTTTCCAAAGCTGCAGAAGCTATTATATTCTCCGTGGGATGGCAGGCTGTACAGAGCACTGTATCCGTATGTCCTTGCAGTTTTTGTACTACTTCTTTGCTTTGTAGATTCCATATATAGACCATATTGTCCTCGCTGCCGCTGACGATCCACTTTTAAAATGAAAAGTAAAAGCAATACTTATTATTATTATATTGTAAACAATGAGTTTGTTTCCATATCATATTATGTGATTAAATTTCCAAATTCCTGATGTGTTTTTACATATTTTTGGTTGTTATTAGGCCTATCGCTTTAAAATGAGCGTTTTTATTTTTTGTGCATTTCAACAGTTGATTTTAATAAGAGTATTACACTCAGAGTTTTCGAAATAGTATCGATCGAAAGCTATAGCCTTTAACTATTATTCAGGTGGCATGCGGGATCTGCGCTGGAAAAAAGGCTTCGTGTTTTGGGACCATCTAGGGATCGACCCATTTTTGGGAACCGCCATTATTACAAAATCCCTGCTCAACCACGACATGTGTCATTGACCGGAACCTCATCAAGTAATTCTCCCAAAAAAAAAAAAACTCATTTTAAATTGTTAGACTTAATAATTATATGAAAAACAAAATATTGTTGTTATTATTGTCATTTGGTAAATTTAAAGTCGAAAGTAAAAATAATAAAGGGAATGAATATTATTTTAACGGCCATATGAAACGTTAAAAAACATAAATTTAAATATATTAAATGAAAAACAAAAAAGGGCATGCAATTTTTTTTTTTTTTTTTTTTTTGACAATTGCAATTTTTGGTGTTTGTTGCAATGAACTTACCTTGCCGCCGGTAACAGAGAAATTGGCAAATATGCAATACTTTTCATTTTTATGTTGCGTGTAGGTTTTAAGGCACTTTCCCTTGGAATAGTCCCAGAGTTTCAACGTATTATCCAAGGTGGCTGCCAGTATATATTTGCCATTGGGTGAGAATTTGACAAAACTAACGGGTGGATTATCATCATCGATGAGCGTCTTGAGGCATTGTCCGCTAGCTGTGTCCCAAATTCGACATAGACCATCATAGCTGGAGCTAACAATCAGCGATCCATCACGATTGAAATGTACAGCCGAAACGGGATCCGAATGGGCAGGCAATGTCTTTAAGCATTTACCCGTGCGTACATCCCAAATACGTACGCTCTCATCAAAGCTGCCCGAAACAATCAGATTTGATTGTGGATTAAAGTTACAGCAAAACACATAATTGCTGTGACCCTTTAGTGTCTTGAGACTCTTTCCGGTGCTCAGCTCCCAGACCTTAAGGGTCTTATCATCGCTACCGCTAACCAACAGACGTGAATCCGATGACCAGGCCACATCGCTAATCCCCAGCTTATGGCCGGATATTGTCTTTTCAAACTTACCATCATATGCGCCCCATATCTTTATCAATTTATCAGCAGCTGTTAAACGAAAAAAATAAAGTTAATATGAAATTGTTTAAATAAAACAAAACTATTCTTATTTGATCGTATTAGATTTCTATTTACATGAGCTGGCAAGCCATTCACCATTCGGACTAAATTTCACCGCAGATACGGCCTTTGTGTGCCCGGCAAGCGTAAACTTGAGGGTATAATTGGGCTTAACCGACATCGAGCTCTTGTTCGAAGTGGTATTCGATGATGTTGATGTAGCCGAACTTGGCTGCAATGTATTTGGACCACTTGGGGCTGTTGGCATGGGCTGCGGTGGCTGCTGGTGCACAACCCCGGGATGGCCACCGTGTACGGCTCCAATTGGCACCATGGCAAATGGCAAATGGTTTTCACGTCGCTGTTCCAGTGCACGTCCTTTATTTTAACCCTACAAATACATTACAAAAAAAAAAAAAAGAATTAATAAAATATTCAACAAATTGTAACTATTCGATTTAACAGTTTCTTATATACACAAATATTTATTATATATATACTTTTTTCTAATTTATATTCTGCAATTTTATGTCAATTGCTGTATGTTACGTAGTTGGTTACAAAGCAATTATACTCCACTGCAAGGGTATACAAAGTCATAGTTTCGTATTGCAAGCGGCTCGAAACCGGTTTGCAGCCTGCAACCCAGCGTGAGTTACTCTTTTATTCACTATACATACATACATATGTTTATAGGGTATATAGGTGCACTAATAATTTTTGTTTTTCGCAAGTTTCAACAACAAAAACACGTGGTTAACAGCCTTATATATAAACATATACATATACATGGATGTATACATATATTTTCTTGGTTTATTGGAAATATCGAGGGGGCGCAGCCGCTGCTCTTGCGGTCTCAGAGTCTGCGCTGCTGCTGCGGCTGTAGCTGCTGCTGCCGCTGTCAGTTGCAATTTATCCCTATTTTGCTTTACACCCTCTCTCTCTCTCTATCTCTCTCACTCTGTCTCATGCGTGTGTTATTGTAGCAGCGGTATGTGCTTCTTCTTATACCGAACGCTGCGTTTTATTTTCGTTTATTATTGTCATTAATAAATTACCGTTTGTCTGCACAGTGTCGCAGCGTTAGCAGCTTTGTTCAATTTAAGGTTTTGTTAAACCGTTTTGTCGTTGTCGCCAAATTTTAATATTGGTTGTGCTTCTCACCCAGCTTACTATTTTCTATACTTTATTTTTTCCGTTTCTTGAGCACGTGCTTCTTCTTGCTACTGCAATGCGTGCGTGAGCAAAAACATGGCGCGTGTTTGACAGTTGACAGTTGCAGCCGCCGACAGTGTTAGGCAATTCACAAAGTTTCTCTACTCACGCGGACTACAGCTGATTGCTATGAAAAACACAAAAATCAATAAGCGACTCCCTTTTTTTATTCAAATTATAATTAATAATATAATTTAAAAATGTGTGGATTTTTAACATGAAAAAATTGTAAAATAATTTTAATATATTTGTTTGTTTAATTTATGGGGCAGAATTTCTGAAACACTTTTAGTGTGACCACATTTTCACAATTTTGTTTCGATAGACTGCGTGAAAATCAGTTGGCGCAAAATTCAAATTCCTTTGTACAATTATTTAACTACTCCCCAAAAACTGTAAACTTAATTTAACTTAATTAGGCGACCTACAATAATAACAGTTGATTAAAATTTGAAAATTAGTGTGACCAAATTGACTTAAATTGACATTTTTGGTAATATTCATAAAATTTGCATTATTTATACTTTTTGAGTGTGTGGAATGTGAGAGATTGCAGCATGTGTGTTCAATTAAGTTGCATTTTGCTGATTTTAATGCAAGTTGCAGCATTTGCACAATTTTAAGCACAGCTTCGCAAACAAATTGGTTAAATAAATTTTCAACAACATCAACAAAGCAAATGACAACGTTCGAAAGATTGCACATTGTATGATGACTCAGGCACTTTTCATGAGATTAAAAAGAAAGCCATTTAATTGTACTTACATATATATAAAATAAATACAGTAAGCGCCCAATAAACTGAACTAATCGAAAAAGTCTCGTTTGTTTCACGATATCTATAAAATCATAATTGATCATAATAAATTTTTATTTAATATTTGTTCATATGTAACATGGTTAAGTTTGCCTTGTCACATTTCAATGCGATTTTAATAATAATTTCTGAAATATTTACATTAATTATAACAGTACAGTACAATCTTATTATTGTATAATAATTTAGAAATGTGCAATTTTGCTTTATTTGTTTTTCTTACTTCTATTGTTTGTACAGAGATGTGCAATAAGTGTAAAAACAAAAAGCCGTATATTTAATTAGTTATTATAGTTGTTAAAAGCGTATTGTTGCTAACGTCATACGTAAATATTGTACGCACTTAACTCATTAATTTTACTCACACTCGTAGATTTAAATACATGTTTTTACTGAAAGTATTACAAATTGGTATGAATGTATGAATGCCAATGAATGTCAACAAAGCAAAGGAAAAAATAATCTTTTATAATTATATTCGGTTTTTGTTTTGTTTTGTTGTGTTGTATTAACTCGTGGCATTGCTTAAAATATTTGTATTATAAAAACATTACAGATTATTTTGTGAAAACATTATGAAATTGAAGAAAAAACACAAACATTGCATAATGGAATACTAAAAAAAAAAAGAAACATATAATAATAATCAATTCAATACATATTAAAATGGGAAAGTTGGTTTTTTTGATCATTGATCAACGAAGTGGAAAACAATAAATAAGAACTCAAGCGAAACTGAAAAAATTAAATTATTTCTTAAATCTTCGTATTATTTCGCAGCATATTGAAACTATATAAATTAAATATTTTAAGATTTTGTGGAAGATTCAATTTAATTATTGTATATTTATATACTTTTTAAATTCGGTTAGGTATGAGAATCATTTTAAGTGAAATATAAACAATTAAAAAAAGATACAATAGAAAAAAATGTTTTCATTAAATTCAAATAAAAAAAAACTCTTGTCGAAATATATAAATACATATAATTTTGCATTTATATTAAATTGCAATCATTTGATTTTCACAAAATAAATGTTTAGATCATCGAGATAGTACTATACTAAACTCTTGAAATATTTTTTTGTTAATTAATGATATTTTGCTTGAATCTGCTGCTTTAGTGACTGTCTTTTGTTAGTGTTAGTTCTAAGCAAACGTGTTTATCATATCTCTGTTGGCTTAACTTGGCTATAAAACAAAAGCACAAATTATGACCAAGTATTAGTATGTACATATGTATGTATGTATGTATATTTACATGTGTGTGTGTGTCTAATTTTAAGTGCAGTTTTTTGGCGGTTAAAATAGTTAAAATAATTTTTTTCCAAGTCTCCAAAAATATTTGTTTTTTTTTCTGTTCTTTTCAAGGTCAAGCAGTTCGCAATAACAAAAAATATAACAAAACCTTAAAATAAAATGTTAATTTAGCTTTAACTTATCGAATATTAAATACATTTTGCGAGCTAGTTTCTGAATTTTTATTCAAAAGTATTTAATTCTATTTAAAATTCTGAATGGACGAATAAGCAGATTGACAGCTGCAATATGTATATACATATTGTACATACTCTTTAACATATAATATAAATATTAATATACCATATTAAAATATATGCCTCTATGTTTGTATGTGTGCATACACCTTAAAACACAATGCGTGAAAAATTTATAATACCCCCCAAGGGAAGGGTAAAAGAAACACTTCCACAGTTTTATATGCTCTTGCTTTTGTTGTTGTTGCTGTTCTTTTATGGTTGCATTAAATATATAAGACACCCAAGTACATATGTACACACACACACATACATATATAAGCACACACTACTCTATATATTTTGTACACACGTACACACGTACATACATACATACATACATACATACATTCATATGGAATTGCCCCCCAAATTGACTCTTGAGCCACGCAAATCGCACCTGTTTTATTACTCTTTGTTGTTGTTGTACTTGTTGTTGTTATTATAATTGTTGTTGTTGTTAATGTGGGTCATGTTGCTGGTGATGTTGCTGTTGTTGTGCGTTGTGCGTTGTATTTTGTTTTTATTAGATGTTCTGCAAAAGCTTTGCTTTTCCTTATTGTTGTCTGTTTTGTTTTTTGCGCCTTGTTGCTTTGTTTATGCTGAGTTAATTGTTGCTTCAATAATTTTGATAGACTTCTGCTACCCTAGATAATGCAACAAGATACCATGCTTGGCCATGATGTCCATATTGTTGGTTAAGTATTGTTTTTGAAGCAGTAGAATCGTTTTTAAGATTACACTAAAAATAATAACAATAAAAAAATAAGAAATAAGAAATAAAAAATGAAATAATTGAACATCGCTTTCAATGTCTACCTTCGTGTCTACTACTGCAAACATACATACATATACATACGTACCATACATACGAGTACATAGCTTAAGTTGGTCATAATATGGCATATGTACATATTTTATTTACAGGGTATCTCGTGGGCGGTCAAACAGTGTCTATGCCCATTCGCTTCTTGTAATTCATTTAATTGTATCAAGCTTTGTGTCACATTTGTCGCTTATTCGTTGCTTAGCTTGCGAAACACGTAAAAGCGACGTAAAGCAGCGTAACGCAATGCCGAACCAATACGTAAAGCAACGTAAGGCAGTCACGTTATGCATAACAAATGGAGAACGTATGTATACTAGTAGACCGAAAATTGTTTGCCAATGTCGCGATTAACAACCAAGAAATCTCAAAGCCATGAAAAACGGACAAACTGAATCAACTCGGCATGATTGACTTGGAAATACCCTAGTTATTCTGACATAATTTGCACACAATATTCTATTTAAATGAGAACATTAATATTGTTTTAATTCTTTTATATTTTATTCTTTGTTTCCATATACATACATATACATATCCGTATGTATATATTG
This sequence comes from Mulgravea parasiatica, assembly GCA_037075045.1. Classification (NCBI taxonomy): domain Eukaryota; kingdom Metazoa; phylum Arthropoda; class Insecta; order Diptera; family Drosophilidae; genus Mulgravea; species Mulgravea parasiatica. The sequence goes on along the minus strand of JBAMCR010000246.1, from coordinate 8,382 downwards.
AATACATACACATATATGTACCATATATTATATTTATTTTATATATAAGTATTTGAATGCATGTAAGTACATTTTTTTATATGTAATTACATAAATTTTAATTTTTTGCAAATTCATCGTTTTAATGTGAATATATTATTTGATGTTCCAAATCGTATACAATTTGTGATTATTAGCCAATTTTATTGCTGACGTTAAAAAAAGGAGAAAAAAAAATATTAAATATTGGTTAACGAAATTATTTTGCATTGTTTTTTACAGTCCCTGGCAGGGTAAGGTATAAAATTTCAATTAAGAAGCATAAATTATAGGTACTATAACAAGTATATACATACATGCATACATACATATATAATATCTTAAAATATGAAATATACATATAAACATTCAAAATAAATAATAAACAAATATGGAAAGAAGAAGCATACAACCAAATAGACCAAAAGATCATGCAATTACTGAAAATAAAACCAAAATGGTCAAAACGCAGTTCCGGATTTTATTACATTTCAATGTCAAAGTTGGCAATGGATCGAAATTTCCATAATTTGACAGTTTTTGATGCACAAATATACATATGTATGTTCCATTACTCACTATTTTCAACTGTTATATTTTTACAGGGTATTTAAAGGTCAAAACGAATCGCAGTATCATGGCCAACAGTAATTGCACGGTGCGTCCGATACAAATGCGAACAAATGGGCATGACCACGTGTAGGGAGCGTACATACACCTCTGTGTATGTATGTACATACAATTATATACATACGGATGTATTATATATATACGCACACATACATACACATATCACATATACAAAAATACACATTCCTTGACCTTTTGACACATGAAACAATTGCAAATGGGGTTACGTAAATGGCACGTCACAAAAATTTTAAAAAGGTTTTTCAAGTTAGAACATTTCGTAGAGCAAACTCGACTACGGTATACCCCGTAATTTAATTGAAAATACTCAAACGCATTTGTATGTACGTACATACATCCGTATGTATGTATGTATGTATGTACTTATGAAAATACATGTGGACAATATAATAAATGCACAGACACATGCAAGCAGCAACGTCAACTGCCCCTTCACATACATGTGTATGCGTGTGTACACATACATACACATAATCATTATACAAAGTTTACACAAACTTTATTATTGCTGTTGATGGTTCTGATCAAGAATATTCATACAAACATACATACATGCAATTAATATACTCATACAGGTGTATACATACAGTGTATACATTCATACACAAACCCTATTTAACAGTTATATTATAGTAGGGTATCAAGAAATGAAAATCCAAAATGTCTGTCCGCCACACACGCACACACGCACGCACGCATACGCACATATTGAGCGACCGTGAGAGGGAGAGAGCAAGATAAGCTAGAGTGGGGCTTGAGATCGCATAGCGAGTGCAATGGCTTTAACAAAAATTTATAATCCCCTCCCCCTCCCCCCGCCGACAAGACCAATCAATGTCTTTGTTTTTGTTTTTGGTTTTATTTTTGTTTTGGTTTTTGTTTGTCTTTTCTTTTCTCATTTTCATTTTTTGCGAGTGCTGGCAACGTTGCGACTCCCAAGCGCTGCTAGCGTAAAAAAACTTCGTACACAAATCAGTTGCAGTCGCGAATTAGCGTCGCACACACGCGCCTTCAACAGTAAAAGCTCAAAGCGGAGCTTTCAGTCATATTTTTCTTATTTTTGTTTTTGTTTTCGTTTTCGTTTTTGTTATTCTCATCGATATTGTTGTGTACGGTTTTAAAATGGTGCACAAAAAGGACGATGATGAGCTGATGGCACAACGTCTGATCGAATTTCAAAAATTGATCAAAGCTCAACCGCAGCTACCCTACAATATATGTATGTAAACTCAATATTACAGGGCATGGGGTTAATGAATGAAAAGTCTAAAACACAGTGTGGAAGGGTTATGGGGAGAAAGATTCCCAAGTTCTAAATGCAACAACTCTGATGTGAAAGGCTAGCATACAATCATGTCTAAAACACTTTGAACCTGTTTTTGTATTTCTAATAAACCTGCTGCATTACTATATATAGATATGTATATATGTATACGTACTTATATAAATACATACATAAATATGCGCATGTGTAACATTTTTATTTTTAATTAAATTTCTTTCCGACTATTTTTTTTATTTTTGTAATGCAACATGAATTGAGAATGACTTAAAGTTAAAGCTTAATTATACAATAATTTTATTTGTAAAAAATATTTTAATTACTCAAGAAATATTTTAAAATAGCTTTTTATTTATAACCTGTAAACAACATACTGAAAAATTTATAAAAAGCTTTGAAAATGGATTTAATGCAATTCAAGCCAAGAATCTTGTGTTATTCTTTGCATAAAAATATGTAAAAGCAATAAAAAAAAAACAAAATTCATAAAAAAGTATTGCACTGTGTACATTACACATTATTACATTAAAATAATTTGAATAACAATTTCCAAATGAAATGTAATATAAAAAATAATATTATACAAATCTTAAATTACATTTTAAAGTAGACAGGCAAAAAATATATTCAATTTCAATGAAATAACCTAACCCAATTATTGAGCCGCCACTGCATAATACAATAATGTAAATAATTTGTATATACATACATATTTATATACATACATATGTATTATAGTATGTACAATTATAGATCTATCTACTTTGTTGTCGTTTGGGAAATAACAATTTTTAAAGCTTTTGATAAAGATTTGTGATCAACATAATGCCAAGGCCAGAATTCAAAGAGGTTTTAGAATTTGGCCGCAAAATTTTTAAGATTATGCTTGATTAAAAAAAAAATAATAAATAAATAACATACAAATACTTAGTTAATATGAGTGGAACATTAAATGCTTTCTAGAATAACAAAGGCCTAATAATTATTTGAATTTTCGATAATCAGAGTTATATAAATAGTTGAGCAATTTTCGACTCATCAAATGATCAAGTCGGTTTGCTGCTTAGCCACGTTAAAGTCGTGACTTCATGGCGGGGACTTGATCAGATTGTGGGTCAAAACTAACTTGAAAAATTGCAATTGCAGTTAACAAGTTGCATAATACTTGCCACACGGCAACAGCAACAAAACTAAATTGCCCACTTTTTTCATCTGCAACTTTAACTCTTTTTTTTCTTCCTCTCTCTGTCACACACACACACACACACACATACATACATAAAAACTCTTGCTCTGTCTCTTTTTATCTTCTGACAACATACAACTTGCAACATGCAACTTCTACTCTGGCATCAATCGTAACTGCAACCTAAACTGCAACTGCAACTGCGATTAGCGTCCACATTGCTAAGGCGCTTTCTGCATACCACACGCGGCGACTTACCCGCCGCACAGCGCCTCCTCGAGCTCAACTACGCGCTGCGTAACAAGCACGCGCAGATCTTCATCGACCGCGATCCGTTGGATGCCAGCTCCCAGCAGCTGTTGCAAGTCGCGTAAGTGCTACCAAATTTACCGGTTTATTTCTACTATTTATTTGATTTTTTTATTTGTTTTTTTTTTACTTTTTTTTGCAGTTTTTATACCCTAGAATGGGGTATTGCAACTTTGTTTATATATTTTTTTTTGGCATTGCTTCATGATTATAATTTTATTAAACTTCTATTTTTTCAAATTTTCATTTATTTTTAATAAATGTATCGTATCTGCTCTTTTTTTACTTTTATAAATTATCAAACTATAAAGAAAATTTAAAGCTTTTTACTTAATTCTAAGTATGGATTGTAAAATTCCCTCGAACAGTCTGCCAAAGCTGTGCTCTAGTCGGTGCTACCTTTGTCCGCTACACTTATCTTTTTTAATTTTTTCCAAAATGTCCACGTAATACTATACTATTCATATAAATAGATGCACGTAATACTATACTATTCATATAAATATATGCACGTAATACTATACTATTCATATAAATAGATGTAATGCAGCTCTGTATATATATACATACATACATATGTAAAATATATGTACATACCGCGATAATTTTGTTTGTCTGTATATACATATATGTATATACATACATATATATGTTATATATTTTTTTTTGCTTTGTTATCTAAATCTGATTGGTTAGTTAAAAGTTCGTTAATATTCTATATAATCTGGTTAAATCGGTTTACAATATATGTAACAATTTCTAAGCTTGCAAGAATTTAATTTTATTTGACATTCATGATTGATTTTAAACAAGTTTTCAATTTAAATTTCATAAATTTCATTTTAAATTTTAATATCGAGTAATCAACAATTATGGAAACCACGACATTAATCAAAGTTATTCTTTAATAATTGTTATTCTTTAATAATAATTAATAAAATGTGATTATTTATAGCTTAACTTTCTCTGCTTTAGATCAAATATCTAAATACTATAATGTTGCGGAACGGGTCACATTTTTTATTTGAATTCAAATTTATAACGTATTTGTGGCATCATCTTAAATTCAACGCAAACTTTTGTTTACACGTTTATTCACATAAATTATATACATTTGTCTTTGTCTTTCGTGCAGCACACTGAATATGACTGTTGCACCTAACACATATGTATTCTATGAAATTTTCAGTTTAACTTCTGCAACAGACGCAATAAATAAAATAATTTAAGTAAATAATTGCACGAGCATTCTTATTATTCAACAACACTATTATTATTATTATTATTATTATTTTATTATTATTATTATGATTATTATTATTATTATTATTATTATTATTATTATTATTATTATTATTATTATTATTATTGTTATTATTATTATTTTTACTATTAATATTATTATTATTATTAATATTAATTATTATTATTATTTATAATGGCCGAAATATATGTGTTAAGAATTATAAAAATAAAATTAAAGAAAATGCCCTAAACTGCATATAGAATCTCTTGACTTGAATATATTGCTCATCATCTTATTTTTATTTTTATTTTTTATTTTTTTATTTTTTTTTTTGCAGAGATCTGGTACCTCTGCCAGGCCTTACGCCGGAGAACAATAAACTGTTATTTTATCGCCTGATTGACTACGATGCTGACAAGGTAATTTGTCAACTAAAATCTTAATTTAAACTACAATATAACTTGAAATTGTTCGTTGAAGTTGAAGTATTTTTAATTATTTCGTTTCGTTTGTTTTATTTAATTTTTAATGTTTTTACTTTACTTTATGTTGACAACTCAATGTCATATTTATACAATCGCAGTTCAACTTTACGGCGGGCATCAAGGTCTTCTTTATGGTCGCCGACTGTCGTTTTGCGACGGAGAACGACGAACGTTTGTCCGACGGCGAGATACCCATTTTTGATATGGCCGGGTATACGCTGCGGCATCTAACGAAGACGGTGCTCAGCTCGTTGCGTGTTTACATGAAGTTTGTACAGGAGGCGCATCCCGTACGGCTCAGGGAAATACACGTGCTCAATTGTCCGTCGTATTTGGACAAAGTGTTGACCGTTGTGAAGCCATTCATCAAGAGCGAAGTCTTCAAATTGATACACTTCCACTTGCCCAATGCCGATACGCCGTATAAGCATTTTCCACGGGCCATGCTGCCAGAGGAATATGGCGGAGAGGCGGGCAAAATGTCCGATTTGAAGCAGCAATGGATGCAACATTTGCAACAACACCGGCAAGTATTTTGCAACATTTTTGCAATTGCAATGTTAATTTTAATTCTTTTCAAATAGAGAGTATCTGATGGATACGCAAAACTGGCAGCTTAACAAAGCCAAGAAGAAAGTTAGTGGCAGCAATAGCAACAACAACACCAACACTAACACCAACAGCAACAGCAGTGGTGCCTCCGATTCGATAACGCAAAACTTTAGAACATTGGAAATCGATTAGCTTTGCTTAAGCTTTATATTTATCCGGCAATGAATTTTTTGTATAATATATTATATATTTTATGTACATATCATCTATCTCTATCTTTATACTTTTATACTCTATATAAAAATGTTTTATTTTGTTTTCTTTTACACTATTTGGTGATTGATGTAAAAACATTTTTCTTTTATTTGGAGAAAAACAAATTGGGGAAAAACAAATTGGGGAAAAACAAATATTTAAGATCCTTCTTAATCTGATTTTCAATGAAAAATGTTGAAGTGATTTTGAAAAACTTGTTTTCAAATAGTTTGTTAAGGTAAAACTGTTAAGTAGAATTGTTGTCCGTGTGGCAACTGTGTCAATTGGTGTCAATTGAAAATCCTTGCAACATTGCATCCTTTGCGCTCAAGCATTTTGCAGCATTTTCATATTTAATGCGGCAACATAATCTCAATCAGTCTGGCAGCTTGATGCAAGTGTTAAGTGGCTAACAAGAACTTGTGCAGCAGCCAGACCGTGTTTGGGGCATGTGGGAGAATGCTTATTTTGGTTTTAATCAAGTGCTGTTGTGCACAACACAATTTTCTTAATGTGCACCACAGCCTTTATTTTAAAAATTGGCACATTGCTGAAAATTGCAATACAAAACCAACCAATAATTCAAACAGTGAGTACATAATTTATTCGTACACCCTAAACTTTCATTGTATATTACGTTTTGATCGCCAACCATATGCAACTCACGACATGAGGAACGCTCCTCCAAATTGCATGCATATACATCTACACAACAAAGTATTAAACAATATATAAAGAAATATTATTTAATTATTTACAAAAGTTTACTTAAGTTTACAAAGCTTAAGAAATATTTTGTTGAATTAATACACTTTATCGCTTTTAATTAATTATTTAAAATATACATGCGCCGGCCACTCAATTTTTCCACACGTTCTGGCCATATTTCTATTAAAGGTTTTTGGAAGTTTCTGTCCACAATATGCGTTTGCATATTTCTCCCACTGTAAATATACAAAAATTAAAAAATATATTTTGTTATAAAAACCAATTCTATTTCTATATTTAAATTTTTTTTCATTATTAAATTGTACATACTTTTCAAATTGAGCGATCAGCTGTTTATTGCCGGTTTTAATTCCATCAGAGTTGCTAATTTCACGATTATCGATTGAAATTGCAAGGCCCTGCTAACTTTTTTAGGAAAAAACGATCCGGTAGCACTGCATATTTATCTGCCGCTATTTCAAATCCAACCGTCAATATTTTATATGGGTTTGCGGCAAGCCACAGTGCTTGAAAATAAATCTATATATATATAAGAGTTTGACCTTATAGGGATAGGGATAGGGACAGTAATGTTCCTACAGCCCAAACCGTAAAAGCTAAAAATCGGCAAAATTCACAGTAGCTTCCCAATATGGTGTAGGTGAGCACTAAGAAACGATTTTGGAAAATTCCATCGGAAAATGGGAAAATTAATTGAAAACTCTTTGTTCCTAACTTTTTTTTTCCATGCGATTTCGCCCCTTTTTTTTCGAAAAATTATAAAAAAAAACAATTCATAAAACTCTGCATACTCAGAATTGCAATAAACAATTCAAATTAACAATTGGAGGCTAATAAAAAGTTATTAAATGGCCTGTATAGTTGTTGGAAACGAACGAATAAAGCATAAAGCAAAATGAAAACTTTTAACTGATAACGTTGCAATGCATGCACACACATGCATATATCTGTCAATATGTGTTTTGTGCCTGTGACTATACGTATGTGTTTTTTGTTTTTGTTTTTGTAAAACACTTTACCACCGCGCCCCCCGCAGGATCAACGGCATTCATATGTGCGGTAATACATTCGTTTTGTTTATTTTTTTCTGCGCTTAGCATGCGCTCAATCGTGTTAACTTCTTTAAGCTTTATAAGAAGAAACGCGACAAAAAGTTCTTAGCATTTTCTATAACATGAATATGTAGTACATATGTATGCAGTACAGCTTTTACATGTATGTAAGAATTAAAATGATTGTAAGGAGATAAGTACGTTGAACTAAATAAATCATATTTTTTATTTTTTAACACGATAAATGATATTAATAAATTTTTGTTTTCGCAAGAAACAATTTTCTTTAAATTTTGACATCTCTATAAACAAATAAACTTAATCCTAAATTTAATAAAAATATAGGAAAAAAAATTTAGATAGACACAAAGAGTTTGCATTTCTATTATATTAATTTTCTAATAATCTATTAAGAGTGAAAGGAAAAAATCTTTACATTTTGTGAATTGTTATTATGCATGCATGCATGTATGTACATATGTATGTTACTTAATGTTAATCAATCATCGCACCCGCCCGACGGGAAATTGAGCCCGGGTGGTAATATTAACCATAGTAGGAACACTATTATGTATGTATGTATGTACACTTATGGACAAATTAATAGGTGTGAAAAA